>JAREIS010000233.1:492500-530000 GCA_030060385.1 Muscicapa striata striata
GAAAGGGGCTGGAGCCACCGCGTTATTAACTATTACTAATTTTCAATACAAAAATGAATGAGCTGGAATAGACCCGATTGTCATACTCTGTGGAACCTTGCAAAAAAAGTGAAGAAATGTTGAAAGGTTTAGTTGGAGCAGCTGGCTGATGTCAAAGCTGCCAGGATGCTAATTAACTGCAGGCTGTGTCCCTTATTTCTGTATTTAAAAGGAAAAAAAAAAAGCCTTTTGTATTATGGCATTTTTTTTCTTTGCTGCTGTAGTCTTACATCCCACTGCAAATCATCTTTTATTTTTCATTCTGTTGACCTGGGTATTATTTTATTTCTTTTAGAAACAGGAAAAAAAATGAACATCTGTGTCTCCTTCCAATCTGCTGCACATCTGCGCGTTTTGATGCGGGTCTTCAAAGTTCAGTCAGTAACCCACGGACGCCATTCATCTTCTTGTTAAAATGTCTACTGCTGTATCCAATGCTCATGCCCTTGAGGGTTATTTTTTTCTCTCTCTCTTTTTTTTTTTAATTTCCATTATTGTTATAAAGAACATTGTGACTTTAATATTAGCATTTTGCTTTCAACAGCAATTAGCAATCTCTTGGTTTGCTGTTTGGTAAAGCATCTGTTAATGAGGTCATCTAGTTTAAAATCCCAGCTACTGGAAAATAACAGGGAGGAGGTCAAATCTATCATTTTGTGTATATTCTCTGCTCTCTTTTCAGTTTTCTAAAGAAAAGATATCTTTGTTATCCACAATAAGTCATTATGACCCGTTACTGGCCTTCTGTATTTTCTACCACCTCAAGATACAGTAAGTTCTTTCTTATTGAAGTATTGAAATATGACAGTTCAGTTAAAATCTTTGCGCATCTGAGGATGAGGAATTGGTTTCACTTTCTGTTGTGTGTTTGTTTGCGAGTTTGGAGTTCAGTTTTAGCGAGGAGTCGCGTCTATGGTGGACGGGGTTCCCGGGGTGGTGGACCTCGGAGTAGCTGCTGGTGGAGTGTCGATGGGGCTCCCGGCCCCGCTGCTGGGTGTCACGGAGGAGCTCACTGCTGGTGTCTCTCCTTGCTGCTGGGCTTGGAGGGTCTGTCCACAGATGTGATGGTGCTTCTCCCAGTCCTTGTGCTGGCAAAATGAGCCACAGTATCGTGCTGTGTTGCAACCACTGCAGGTTTCACTAGCTTTCCGGCCACAGTTCCAGCAACTCTAGAAGCAAAACAGGAAAGAGAGGGGAGAAATTAGCTAGTGTCCTAAATGTTACAGCAAAAACAGCTGGCAGGGAACTGCTGGTCAACCCTCTGCCTAAGGACAGCTGAGCCACCAGTACGTGCTACCTTGGCTGCCTGTTCCACAGGAGCTCCAGTCACCTGGAGGACTCCGTCTCAGAAGCTGGACCAGAACAGAAGTAGCTCTTTGCTAGTGTTAATGATGAAAACTCCAAGTATGCCCCACATCCAGCAACCAGCAGTATGCTGACTAATAGACAGTTTCAGTAAAACTTCTGCTAGCTCCTCTTACAAATTTATTAAAACAAATAATGAAACACGCATACACAAAAAAAGTGCTTCTCCAGAAGTGGAGAGGGACTAATGCAAGATCAGAAAAAATTACCTAACACACAGGTAAAACTTGCTGACCTAGGAAAACCTGCTACCCAATGAAAACTGAATTTTTATTCATCTGAGTAATACCATTTGACTCAGTGGCACTTCTGGCAGTGAACAGTTAAGCTAGAGCCTAAATCTTTGGCAGGATGGGGAAGCCACTGCAGAATATGTGTGCTATTCATTTTAACACACTCTATAGCTCTGCCAGCTGGATGCTGGAATACAGCCAATCCTTAAGTGATAATCCTCAACAACTTTAAAAAAAAAAATCCCAATTTCAGAATAAAACAAAGACCTAAATCCAAAACAGTATTTTAAGGAAATTAGACTTTTAATCAGTATCAAGTGGCTTGAGAAAATATTCCTGTGTTAGTTACATATTCCCTCTTTTTGCTGGTTTTTACTGTTTTGGAGGGCTGGTTGCTTGGTTTTTTTGCATAGGCATATGCTGGCAAATGAGTGACTGTCCTGTGCCCAATTTTCTTTGAGATTGAAACAAAGGTACATGGCATTCTCAATTCATACTTAAACACACAGACTAAACCAGGTAATTACAGATACATGTGTTGGGGGACTTTATTTTTTTTTAATTCATAAAATTGTTCCCATCTTTAAAAACACTTTAAAAAAAAAGGTGGAATTACCAACACACAGAAACAGATGTTTCTGGTAGTTAAATGTCAGGAATTCAGACTCCTTGTCTAAACCAGGCATCACCTGGTTTTGATTCATTAGTCATTGTTTCCTCAGGTTCATTTGCTCACACTCTGTCCAATGCTGGAGAGGTAAATCCACCTTTGGAAATGAATATCTGTACTATTTGCAAACACCTTTTCTTTAAACAACCTTTTATCTCCCCAATGAAAAATAACTGTAAGTAATTTAGACCACTGTACATGAACATGTACACACATAGGCATATTTATGCATACACCAAAATGACCTTTTTTGCATTAGCATTTTGTATTAGCATTTCATCCTGCTAACCAGAATGATAACTAAATGTGATGTACCTGGATTCTCCTTCTTTTGCTATACTATTATTTCCTTATTATATTAATATTTTATATTTTATCTGTACCTATATTTTATTTATTTTATATTCTTTAGTATATATTCTATTTCTATATTACAATATTTCTTTATTTCTTTCATAGTAAAGAAAGTTTCATTTTAACAGCTTCACACTTGCTTGTATTGTGATCAGTAAACGTGATGTAATTTTGCTCCAGTTGTATTTGCACAGTTTCCACATATTGCCATGCCTGCTGACCTCCTAGCTATTTGCTTCCAACTAAATTGCCAGCCTTGGGTTTGGCCCATATTTCCCTTTATTCCCTCATCTGAAAACAAATGCATGTGTACAAATATGCTGAAGCCAGCCAGCAAATGCCCAGGTGCAGGAATTCCTCCCCTGTGCAGATCTGTTCACAGCACTGAAGTTCATGCTTTAATTGCATGGGAATTACTGTGAGTGTCAAACTTACTCAAGTATCTGTTTTGCTAATACAGGCTAGCATCCAAAGAATCTTCACTTTGCTTCCCTTTTTGAGGAGCACATAGAGATCTGACTCCAGATGTGACCAGAGTCACCACAGAGTACTTCAGCATCTTACCACATGATCTGTATTGATGTCAGGAAACAGTACTTTAATTCTAACAGTATTGGTTCAACTTTCTTATTAAAGTAGACATCAGTTAACTATCAGACTGTACAGAACATGAAAAGTGATACATAGGTGCAAGATTTTAATGAAGTGGTGAAGTACTAAGCGGGCTCCTTACATGACTGCTTAATGTGTCCTACATTGTTTGGTATGTGATTTTGTTCATTGGACATATTATTTCTAATTTAACAGGTCATTACAGCTTTAGTGTAATTGTGGGAATAAAACCACATAAAATACAAGAATTTCAAAATAAATTTTACAGCTCACATTTATGCAGCAACTAATTGCATTTAAAAATTACTACAGTGCAAATTAACATAAACAAGCACACGCATCACAGGGAGCTTGTACGGAAACAGCAGCTGGATTTGACGTGCAGAACTCCCTGTCCCACACAGCCCTCACCATTGTGACCATTCATTGCTCCTTCCCATGTGCAAGTAGTGAAAAAGAGCAGCAAAGATCAGGCTTGGGCACCACAAGCTTTGGAAACAAATGCTTTCTGTTCACAGTGCTGGCTGATAGCCCCAAATTCTACCAAAGAAAAGCCAGCTTTTCTTAGCTTGAGATGCCAGCTAATAGCCTGGGCTGTGCTTCACATGCCCCTGTGCTCATGTATTTCCAGCAGATCCAGCTATCACAGACAAAGCTTGATCTCACATGGGATTGAGCATACTCAGGATATCTTCCTTCCTGGGATGCTCTAGCAGGTACCAGCAAAATGGAGCAGACCTTGCTGAAGTCTGTACACAGCACCTTGGACAACAGATGGCCACAGTGTCATGTTGCTGATGAGATGGCAATGATGCTGATGCTGATGATCTTCCTTCAAGGGCATATGACCACAGCTATGGACTGCCTTACACTTGATTTAAGACTATCTCCTATCACTGGCAAGATCCAGCTGGGAGCCCTATCAAGGTTGAGATGATGCACTTCAAATACAGAAAATCAAGCAAGACAAACAAGACTTTGAAAGAACCTGAAGAAAGGCAGCCAGATTAATCAGAAGTCAGACAAACAAGCTGTGAGAAGAGACTGAATGAACTCAGACTCTTAAATATGAGATGGTAGGCTGAATGGGGCAATAGCACCCAAACATCACTGCAGTAAATGTCTACATCCATCTTTACAGGGATGAGCAGAAGTAATGGGATCAAAATTCTGTAAAGAACAGGAACAAATTGCCTAGAGGTATTGGAGAATCCCCATCATTAAAGCACAGGAAAAGCAGGGGGAATGGTACAGCTAGAGTTGATCATAGCTTGGAAAAGGGAGACACCAATCTCTCAAAGCCTGTGCTAGTCTATATATTCTGTCTTTAGGGAGTGACCTACTACACTGCACTTCCAGCTCATATCTACAGACTTCCAGATGTAGCTAAAACTATGAGAAGGACCAGATTGCAGTTTAACTCTGTGTTGATTTGCCTGTGAAACAGTGAGGTTATACAAAAAGCTAGATTCTCAGACTATTTAATTCAATTTAACTTCACTACCTTGAAAATCAATTAATTCAATGAAATTGAGCTAAATTACACCAGATGGGAATCTCACTCCAAATTTATGCCACCGATCATATTTCATCCTTCTCTTTCAACTGACAAGGAACATCAGTCTCAGGTCAGAGCCTTATCTTAGGTTAAACTCTCAGTTCTCATGCACTTAAACTTCCATCTTCAAACACTCCTGTTTGCCCTCATGAAAATTCTTAAAAACAAAAGGTCTCCATTTCCGTGGTCTCCAGTATCAAAACATATACTTGTCAGTAATTTTGCCCATCCTGCTGCTTTCATCTCTGGAATATTCAACCAGAATTGAGTATTTACTTTCCTCTGATACTCCAACTGAGAATTAGTATAGAGCTTTCTTAAACCAAAAAACCAAAAAAACAGAAAAAACAAACAAAAACCCTCATTCTATCATCTTTCCGGATTTCCCCAGTTTACCATTAAAGGAAGCATGGCTGGTACAAAGAACCCAGATTTTACCCAGTTCTGCAATGCTCATGACATTCAAAACTCTACCACTGCTAACCACAAGAAAAAGAACATCTAGAAATCACTGAAACCACAGGGGCATAAATGAGAACTGCATGAGCTGCTGAAAAGCAGTGTAAAAATCCAGCAAAGTTGTTTATGAGAATTTTATCCAAGACTCATTAGAAAGGGAAATATATTAGTACTTTGAAAATTCCCACACTGTGTCAAAATGATATTCAAACTTTTAGATGTTTCTAGTAAAGTTACACCTATCACTGAACACTCCAGGCTTGCCCATGCTGCTGTTTATTGAGTGAAATACATGAACTTTCATACAAGTCAGTGAGAGTAGCTAAACAGAAGTGGAGAGCAGCCCACAGAAGAGCCATGCAAGCTGGCAAGCCAGGCTTAGCTTAGCAGTCTGGGGCAGTGCCAATGCTCACATCACATCTGGACTGATCCTGTGCAGAACACATGGCTCTGGTGCCTCTGTACTTACTACCCACCACTGCAGCGGATGATGTGCTACTTTCCAAAATATGCTCTGCCAAAAAAATTAAACATTAGCTGACATAGGTATTAAACTTAATACCAGCCTATAAACTAGGCTTGCCTGAATCACACCATCTGATGCTCAGAGTCAGGTTTGCTGGCATGGTCCTGGTCTCAGTGGATCGGTCAGCAGAGATTGAACCCAGCTGTCTTCAAAATGTCAGGTGTGATATTCACATACAACATGAACTGCTGCAATATAAACAAGCCCTAACATTACACATCTCCTAAAAGCAGTGTTGGACCAGTTACACACTTGTTTTATCTGAGCAGATGTCAGCATCTGTTTTAAGTAGAGAGAGCTGAAACATTTGTGTTCCTTCCCTCTCCCCAGCCCCCAGCCTACTCAAAACTGAGGGAGAACACTGAGTGTCAGATTTTTCAGTGGCATTTTATACCAAACCAGAAAGACAGATGTTTTGATGATCCCACTCCCCCTTATATCTGGGCAGTCAGTCTCTTTGCTAAACTGTTCACCCTCACTATTAAAATTGATTTGCAAAGCAGCACATTGCAGCCAAAGCAAGCACAGCAGTCATTACAGTAGGCTGCTCACACGTTTCTGTACTTAGCCAAGCCAACTACTGATGAATGGGTCATCTTTTGTCAAGCAACCAGTAAAGAAATAATTTGTGGCTCAGAACAGCCATGCTGACAGGTAGGCCTTCTCCTCATCCTTTTGCTTTCCAGCAGCAGTCTGCTCAGTTAGCTGGTCCTCAACCAATTTCAGTAACAGAAAAGCATAAACATTAGCTGGTCAGTGCAATGTCTTATGTGAAGAAACAATTAAAACCCTTAGAAAGTAAACGCACAGACACTGAAGCAGTGGGAGTGCTGGTTAAACCATGTTGAACAACCCTAAGGTAAGTAAAGAACAAGAGTTCAACAAAGGATCAAGTCAGAGTCAGAAATTCTACCTATGCTATGTAACGTGGTCATTCTCAAAATCCTGCAGAACACTTCTTAAAGGTCAAGATGCTTCTGAATATTACACCTCCCCTATTAGTCTTCTTCCTGTCTTGTGCGCCCTTAATTTTGGAATTTTGATCTGGTCATCTTAATAAGCCCAGCTTCACTTCTTTTCTTGAAGACAATCTTGCACTCAGGGATCCTACTTTTTCTGGGTTAAAGACAAAGCAAAACAGAATACCAAAAAAATCAAACAAAAGCAGAAGAAAAAAATCCAACTCAACACAGAAATCAGCAACACCAACAAAAATACCAAAAATATGACCTGCTTTTCTTTGTGAGATCTCTGAAAGGTCTTGGATTAGGAGGCTGCATTATAATAATCACAAAAATCCTGAGTCTTGGTACTAGTTATCACTTTGAGAACTGGAGTAGACTGCAATAAAAATCATACCACAAAATTCTCACACCAGAACAGCTTTAAGAAGCCTCAGCTATGTCCAGGCTGCATTTTACTGAATAACAAATGAAGGGAGAAACCTTGCCAATAGACAGGGAGTGGCCATATCAGTTGAAAATTGTATCTGATACATTACAAATCTGGCATCAAATTCTCATCTTCATTCAGAGTTTCAACAGCCAAAAGAAATAATGACACCCACGAGAGAAATACTGTCTGTCAAGAACTGCATGGAGGTTATATAGCAGACTGTAGTGAGGTTTCTTGCACACCTTGGCACAGTGTCCCAGCAAGGATAAGGAATAAGGAGAGATGCTCAGCATTCCCCCTGGACCTGTAACACTTCAGGGGCTTCACAGTCTCAGATTTGAAACTGGAAATATTCTAGCTCTAAAAATTTTACTTCAGGGCCTTAAATGCACAGGAATCTGTGTTGCTGTAAGTGTTCGCCTGAAAGCTGTAAACTGAGAGAAGTTTTATGTAGACTTACAACCTAGAAAAACGAGAAGCAATGTCCACAAAGAAATCCAAGAGATAATTAATAGCAAAACAAATGTGGAGTTTTATTCCTCAGACCTGAAAAACACAGTCTCATCTCTGAAGCAACACTTTTCAATCACTGGCAAACTGATCTCCTGCCCCAAAACATGAAGGAAAAGTCCAGTTCATTCTTACAGAAGTCAGCCAAAAAGGAAACCAAACCAGCCTGAGTTAACAGGTAACTGTGAGAAGCATTGCCCTAAGTGTTTGGAGCTCATCATAATTAGAAGCCAAAGAGGAACTACTTATAAATAGATGCATCTAACTCAAACAAGTATTGCCATCATCTCCCTTCACACTTAATCAATCACCTGTAAACACAAACTGTCAAACTTGATTTCTCTCTGATGGCTGACTAAAACTTGTGCCTCAAAACAGCCACCCTGATGACCACAGGGGTGAAAGTTGCAGGATCAGGACACTAGACCTCATTTCTAGGTCCAGGAGGCTTGTAACCTCCCTGAGGAGACATAGCCCTGAAAACATCTATAACCTTATCAGCCACATTTCATTAGGATGCAATTTAAAGAATTGTTTGCCCAAAGTCCTGTTCCCAAGAAATGAAAAACCTTATAATCAGTTCTGCTGCAGAAGAAGTAAAAATGTTTCCAGAGCTTTAACTGTTCAGAAGTTAATCACAGCATACAAACTCTCTACACATTCTTTTGGGTACACATTTGCTGGTGGAAAAATGGGCTGTATGTACTGGCATGTAAGTACTTCCTCTGTCCTGCTCATACTATATCAGTTCACTAAATAGATCTAATTTGTTGTTTCCTCCAAAGGTATTTACCTTTGGAATTTTGGTTTTAACAATAAGAGTCTCTTGTATATATACACACACACAAAATGACAGCTCTTTAATGATGATACCTCAGAAAAATGCCCTTTCTACAAACAGTGCAGGAAAATGTCCTTGAGTATCTTAGATACAAAAGGCCAATAAATTGAATTTATGTCTCATTTAATCTACAATAGAACAGTTAGTTCTTAAAGGGTACATATACTTCCCCTAGTCCCTTTCTTCCTGAGAAACTTTCAGATGCTGAAAATCAATTCCTTTTGTCTCCTTGTTATTCATCTGCTACACATTAAGGAGAAACTCTGGGCATTCAGTGATCCCACAATGGTCTTTCATCTCCAGAGAAGCCTGGTATGAATTAAAAACTTACGCTCCCTCAAATTACAGATGCATACTGCAGCATGCCACTGACTTATGTGCTGGTGATTTCTGCCAGTGTTCTCAGCATGCTGCAGGTAGCTCATCTGCATCTCTCAACTTAAGTGACTCTTCTACAACACTGCCTATCCAGCCCATGCAAAGTGTTTAAACATGATCATACACAAATGTATGCCTCCATGTAAGAGGGACTGTCACCTACTCTTTTCCTCAGCTCCCTGCTGTTTAGAAGTTATTTTAGAAAGTGGGTTTTCTACAGTCAAGATGTTAGTATGCAAAAAATAAATACTTCATTATGGTAATGCTCTTTCATTTCAGTGGTCTTGAGAAATGGAGATTATATACAAATAACATCTAACTGACAAAATTTTCCTGTCATGTCTGTTTTTAAGGTCAGTTTTAACTTAGGACTTTTTTTTTTCAACAAGCATAAAATTCAATTGCCATCTAGACTGATGCAGCAGTGGTCAAACACACACTGCTCTTTCACTCCCATCTTCCACGTAGTCATGGTGTCAGATGTCCTGTATCATAACAATTCAAGATTGCCACTCTCAGGTCTGAAAGTATATCAAGGCTTAACATATTTATTCTTGTTTTACACTTTGATCTCTCGAGCCTATTTTTTCTCCTATCAAATGCTCTTTGCCCACTACTCAACTCTGAAATATTCCCTGCAGCCAAAGCAATACATTCAAAATAAGGAAACACTTGCAAATTTACATTCACATTCTTTCCTACAGGAACCATCATCTTTTGCTAATTGCTTCTACATCTGACACTTTCCCCAGACAAGTTTTTAGCCACCTTGCTCTACAATCTCTTTCATGAATAATTTCTTTGCTTAAATTAGATTTCAGTGTCAAATGTTTTCCACTGTGCATCTTTTTATCTATTCACAATAGTTTGAAGAGCTTTAAAATGAAGCTACTGAAAAGTCAAATTAAAACATAATATGTAACCCTGAGCAGCAGTTAAAAGTTGAGAACAGAGCTCAAATTACAACATAGCCAAGAGAATTTGGAACTCCATATGCCTGAAATACATATCCCAAAACAGCTGTGCAAAGAGTCAATAGTGAGCACTGATGCCCTGTGTCACACAGACTGAAGCCAGCTCAAACACACCTGTGGCTGTCTGGTGACACACAGGCGACGCTGGCCCAGCAAGGCCCTTACCTCACTTGAATCCTCCTGCTGATTGATGACAGCCAGGGCATCCTCCGCCGCCTGGCGCTTGGCTTCGGCAACAGTGCGCTCCATCTTGGCCCTCTCGGAAGTGATCATGTCGTGAGCCTTGCGCTCGGCCTCCGACACCGCCTTCTGCAGCTCGGCCATGGCCTGCCGCTTCACTTCATTGACAGCTTCCTCTGCAAAGCAGGGAGAGTCCACATCAGCACACACACACATCTGACACGGCTCGCGGGAAACGCATCATGGCTGCTGGCACTACGCTGAGATCACTCTCAATTACAACGAGGCTTCATTCTCAGCAGGACGCACAGAAACCTGGCTCCTCAAGAATCCTCAAGGAGCACTGAGGTGCTTCTTCCCCATCATGAAGCCTCTACCACTAGTAACGAGTCCTACTATTTTGATTCTCAGTCAGTACTTCTTTAGGTACAATCATTTCAAATCTCTGATCCATTTTACTTGCAATCTTTTTGAACACTGAAAAATTAGTTTTGCAGCACAGCAGATATATATATGCACATACTTGACAATAATTCTTATTTAAGACATATTACAGACTTTAAAAAAATGTATTTTTAAGCTCGGTGAAATTAAGACAGGATTTATGGTCTTTAACATTTTTTCCCCCATATGTAAACAAATAAATACACAAAGTTAAAAAAACCCCAGGAGTTTACTTAAGAATTTTAAAACACTAGTCTAATATCTTTTCTTGGACATACTTTTTATGATAAAGAATTAAAATTTGTTTATGAACATTCATTTGATCTCTTGATCTGTTCTTCAAGTCCATGTTTATACTTGAAGACTTGACTTCCTAGCTCTTCTGAGAGCTTAAGCACACCCTGCCCAGCAAGACTTTGGAGCACAATTAACACTGAGCAGGGGCACCTTGCTTCATTAAATTCAAACTTTTACGCTTCTTATAAAACAACTATGGTAGTATGAGTCCCTTCTTTGGTATATACTATTGTCATATCTTTTATTCCAGAAAACATGGATTGTCTCAAATTGGTTATTTGGCTTTTGATGAAGGAAGAGTGCAAAGATTTTACTAATGAACAGTCTTTTAATTGACAACTAAAACAAGTAATTTCTTTCTTTTTTTTAATTAACTGCTCTAATTAACAAGGAAACCATCCTCCCCCTGAATTAGTTTATCTAATTTTCATCTTTATTCAAAGCAAAATGACAATGATTAATTGAAAATTTAATAAGCGGTAATTATTAACTTGGCAAACCTAGTACCAATTAACACTCTATTAAAACTAATTATGACATGTTTCATTCAAGTGTTTGCACTTAATTGTTTCATGCACTTAAAACCCACCTTAATTAAATGTTCTGTTTAATTAAAGCCACAGATTTCTATTAAAAATGTCTTAGTGTAGATTAAAATGCAAGTATTAGAATGGTGTTATGTGTTTGAGTTTTAGTCCATATATTTAGCCCATGAACTTGTGTGCATGAACATGAAGACACAACTCTGATGTACAGATACTCAGTCACTCTCCTGAGTTACATCTAACAACTCTGCATGTGTTATTTAAAAATAATGTCAACATGAAGTCTCCATTTTCAGTTATTAAGCAAATTACAATAAAGACTTAACTTTAAGCCATGTAGTGACTAAAACTGAATTAAAGAAGAACTCCCAAGGAGTATGTGTGCATGTTACATGTGTTCATATCTGCAAGAGATGTTTCAACTGAAGTTTTCAAGGGGGTGGGGAGGGATTTAGAGATAAAACTTATGCCTTATTTTTATGAGGCTGAAAATATGCCCTTATATTACCCTACCATAAATGTTGTTTAGGGGAAAGCCTCAGGAGAAGAAAAAAATCATACCCTTCAACCATACAGACAAGGCTTAATTTACTTTGAATATTCAAGGTGAATTAAAATTCTATCTAAGTGGCAATACAGGACAATAATTTTTGCTTACGATCAAAGCCACAGCTACTCTAATTGTATATGCAAATCAGGCAATTTATATTTAAATTATGCATTCCTATTCTAGTCCCACAGGCACACACAGATCAGCAAAGGGAATTGGTAGGACATTTGCAAGGTGCTTGAATATTTATTACCAACTGTAACCATTCACTGATCACGAGAAAAGAACTATACACAGGCAAACATACAGATGCAATTTTATTACCATTTTCAGAAAAATGAGGCAACTTAAATACAGGCATTGCATGTCTATGAACTGCAGTTACTGACAAAGTGGATTTCTTTAAGAAAATCTCTATTCTTGCTGATATTTGCTACTAATAGAAATGATCTTTGTATGATATGATGCACTTTTGTTATATTATATAAGTTTAGTTTTACAGCTAGGTGTTTGCAGTGGTTAGAAATGCCAGTTTCTTATATTAAACAGAAGCAAAATGCTCCAACATTTTTCCATGGACTTCTAATTGTAGTTTTTCATCCCAGATAATCTATTTCTTTTCAGTCCAAATATAAAAATTGAAAATTATATCTTCTAGATTGCATAAATTGCTTGCAACATTTCTAAGAGCATGAGGATGCCTGAAAGTTCTTATAAGGCCATTATGCCTAATACTTTTTGGCTAGCTTAAACTATGGATTGGATTTTAATATTTCCATTAACTTTGATGATAGAATTTGTGTTGTGCTATCCAAAGTGTGAAAATAAATAAGTTAAAATATGTTGGGCCACAATGCACCATCATTATTTCAATATATTACAAACTCATGAACACCCAAATAACCAGACAAAATTATGTATCATTGATCATCTTCACAACTTCTCAAACTCAATACTACTGATATTTTATAGAAATAGAATGCAAGCTTCAAAGTTTAAGATATGTTTGTGATAAGGGTGACGGTAAAGGAGATTTTTATTTGCCTTGACAATGCTGAGCTATGAAGACCAAGAATGATACCAGCACCCTTCCTTTCCCTATGCTCCCTGAGAAAGGAAGAGCAATTAGATTCCAGTATCAGAAAGTAGAAATCTGGAAGCTTTTAAAATCAAGTATCTAAGATGCATGTACCTGCACTCTCTGCCTTCTCAGAAATGCTAAGCATTCTTGGCACAAATTCACTGTCATTTTAGGAGTGCAACCGAAATCTTCCTTCCCTTTGAGCAGCATTAACAATGAGAGAAGCTCCAGGAAGCGAAGAGCTTATGTGGAATAGGCACTACCCAGCATGGTCTGAAGTCCTTGGAGCAGACTTAAGAGAGGTACTTATTTTTCACACAAAATGATAAATCACCAGCCAGCTCCTGGTCACCTCCCTGACACCATTGGCACATTGTCCACATGATGAGAAAAGAAAGGTGGTAGGCAGATGTGCAGTCCTGTGCCACCACAACATTTTCGATCATCTCACTCTGAGGCTGACCCTGGCAAGGGTGGCCATTGGCAGTTGGTGACAAAGAGTTATCTCAGAATCTGATCCCAAAATGCATCATCTGCCTCAGGATGTTTCTACTCTGTACAATATGCAGGACCCTTACTATCTTTTTTAGACAAAGGATGGTCATTTCATTCCTCTTCTGTAACTCCAGAGCTTTCACCTGGACTGCCATGGACGTTGGGCCTGGCTAAGTGACAGGGATGGCTGGAAGACAGTTTCTACATGACACAGAAAAAGCTATTGCAGGAGCCCACAATAGGCCTGCAACCCTCTCTATTTTAATAAAGGGAAGTATGTACTCCCAGAGAGCAAGTCATCCAACCTGTGATCTGACTGATCCTCATTACCTGCCTCCCTCCCTCTTGACTACTGAGGAACACCAAGACCTTTTCTTGGACTCTTCATCCCCATATTCATAATTCAGTGAGGTGAATCAGGGCACTGATGACTGCTTTCTACTGGTGTATGAAACTGAAGTGGGCTTACATGGCTTTAACTCATGAGGTACTGCATAATATATCCTTGCTCCAGCAACCACAAAAGCACACGCCTAACTTAGTATTAGTCAAGAATTACACTGGAGTTTGCAAATCTCCAAAAGCTTAAAGTGAATCCCTTCTCCACATGCTTTTCAATTTGTTTATTAACTGTTTTTATGCCACATTCTTTCAGTGTAATGCATTTAGCATTCCAAACAGAATTTCATACTTGATTCAGCCCTCTGGACATTGGTCTTTACAGACATTTGACACACAAAGAGATCCACACTGAACCAAAAGAAATTGTGAGAGATTTGTAGTCTTCTTGACTGGGAGTTGCTGCCCAACCAGGAAACTATGGAGCATCTCAAATGGCATCAAAGGCCTATTCTCACGGAGCTGAATTACACCTTTACTGCCTTCATCATGAAACTGTGGATACTTCCAGTTTCAGACCACTCTCCTAAAAATGCAGGACCATGATTTATGAAAGCAGTATGCTTTCTGATGTTTGACTAAACTTAGTAACAGATACAGGTATGCATCCTGCAGAGTCATACTTCTTTTATTCTCCAATTCACAGTCATGATCACTTGATTTAAACTCACATCAGCCTGAGAATAAGAGACTGGAAATGGCACCAAAGGAAAAGCTTTGTTTCAAATGGACTGATGACATAGATATTCACAAGATGACATCACAGGTCCTGTACACTACTACCATTTGTGAATACACGCAGTGCAAATGCACATCCGATTTCATAACTCAAGCCAAAAGCTTCAACTAGTTTGTGTTAATTATGAAGAAACATTTTTCTTTTATTGTCTTGAATCCATGAGTCATAAATAGCCTGATGCCAAATGACATCAAACCCTAGATTTTTCAAGAGGATTGAAGTTTTTGAAATTCAATCAAATAATGCTTCTCTTACTGAGATTTCCTGGAACTGCATATTTTTTTGTATTTTTTTTCATTTAAAATGCAAACATATATATGGCAATATGAAAATATTCTTGGGCACTGAGTTACAAAGGCTACACTTTCCTTGGACAAAACCAAGAACATGTACACTGTTTTACTATTTTTCACAGAAAATGCAATAGTTCTAAAAACATTAATGTATTGGCAAATGTAGACTTTATACGATAAGCCCACATTACCCACAAAACACAAATTCTTGTCTGATACAAGATAAAGCATAACATTTTGACATGTATGCTGTGTATCTAGTTTAAAATAAACTGCAAAGCAGCAAGCATTTACAGGAAGTTGATCAGAAAGCATCAACACTGCTGCGTATTTGCCATTTAATCATTAACTGCTGCTCAGACAGCTGCTGCAGACTTCATGGTTATACAGGTGTTCAAAAGCAGGGGGGCGTGTTTGGGTGTATAAATAGCTCCTCAACTATCTCCATGGAGTTCAAGAGCTGCCTCCTGGCCCTTCTGAAAACAAGGAAGCTCTGATGTCAGTGTCAAAAGAGCAAAGGTTTAGCTCCAGCACCAGAGTGGGATCCCTGCCAGGAAACTCCTGTGCTCAGGCAGAGTTTCAGTGTTAAGAAAACTTTGCACAACCACAACGTCTGCCCAGGGTGCTTTCCAGGCACAGGCAGATGCTGTCAATGCCCTGCAAACAGCCAGAGCAGCTGCAGAGATGTGGACTTGCTGACTTCATTGCACACTCTGCAGGTTTATGAGCACAGGCTTCACTGGGGGCTGACAGGCACAAAATCTTTTTTAAATTAAGAATGGTTACTTTGCATAGTTGAAGTCTTTTTTTAACAGGTGTACTTGGGTTTTTCTGCTCCTTTGGGAATTCTTACCTTAACTAGGTAAGAACCCTGAAGCTTAAATAAAACCACACACACTAACCTCTTTTTTTTTTTTTTTTTAATTGCTAACAGACAAACTTTTAACATATCAAGTTTCAGCCTGAAACCATTAGAAACCCTGAAAATAGGGATCCATATTAGAAGTACTGATATTCCTGTAACTATAGCAGCAGATGCTTCTATTATAAAATTATTTAATGTCCTGGTCAGTTCCAGTATAAGATTATTAAACAAAATTTCTTCTTGTGACTAGTAAGCCCTTCCCCCGCCTCCCAATTCCTCCCATCAGTGCATTAACAACTGCACACAGCTGCCAGACGACTAAGCTGGTGTTTTTAAACAGTTCTTACCAGCTTTCTTCCAGATCTCCTCTGGCACGTATCCAGATGCAGGCCTGTGAAGGAATTCCCGATGAGATTCTGCAGGAGGAGGGGGTGAAGAGGGAAAAAGAAAGAGCATCATAAGCAATGCTAGTTTCTTGAGAACAAGGCTTAGAGAAAAATACCTTTTCTCTTTAATTATAGCTCAGACAAAGAAGCAAGTGAAGCTTTTCTCTCCTCAAAACAAAAAGATGCCCTGGCTGTAGCTCATGAATGTCACACAGACCAGATCAATGCTTAGGACTTGAATGTCTCATCTTAAGCCAAGTTAAGACGCTCGTCTTATTTTTATTTTACAGTGTTTTGAGTCAACTCTGTATGACAGTATCCACACTTTTAAGGGAGGCTTTGTGAGACAAACTGAGGGAGTGACATGCTTTGTCCTTTCTCATTG
The DNA here is from genome assembly GCA_030060385.1 of Muscicapa striata striata. NCBI lineage: Eukaryota > Metazoa > Chordata > Aves > Passeriformes > Muscicapidae > Muscicapa > Muscicapa striata. The sequence continues at coordinate 509,074 of JAREIS010000233.1, forward strand.
TATTTATGAAAAGGAAAAAGAAAGAGGCCAACAGTGCAGGTTTGGCACTTCTGCTCTGTGCAAAATAGAGTACTGATGAGTGCAGATAAAAGTCAAGATGTCATTCCAGTGATCAAATAAGTTGTCCACAGAAAAGCAAAGGGGTGTTTCTGTAAGTTCAGAGCTATGCTTTCCTATATCTGAGCCCATGTTGGCAACTGTAGCTGCAAGAGTTTGAAAAACAGAACCTTGAACTTTAGGTTAAGCCCCTAAATACATGCTGCCAAACAACCTCACTGGAGCTGAAGCTCACAATTCACCCACATATTTCAATCAAATTTTGACAGCTCTTTCACCTTCTTCTCTTTTTAAAAAAAAAGGCTTAACCTTTAGCCTGGGCCTAAGAGTTCTGAAATCAGCAAGATCCCTTCCACAGAGACTTCAAAGACCTAAGATCAGACAATACAAAAAGAAAATTCACTTTGGCCTGAAATTTAGCATACAGATCCTTGGCAGATGAAATTGAAATTGCTCCTTTCAAATACAGTTTAAAATTTGATTAATATTATTCAAAGTAATAGTGGACAAAATGAAAAAAATCTAACCAAACACATAAAACTAAGTTCACTGCCATGATTACTATTACCAGTGTGTCAGAATTCAATTGCCTGAATTAAAAAAACTTGATTTGTTACATAACAGACAGGTTTGCATGTTTTTGGAGATGCTGCTAAAAATCAATTATCTGTTTGTTGTCTGAGCTTGAAATATAGCAAGAGTATACCTGCCATTCTTTGAATAATAATATTGACTAAATGTATACATTTTTCTATCTTATGAGCTTTTATTCACTAGCTAGATCAAAAAGCAGTATTTTTAAGAAAAAGGTTGAAACATCAGGTTTTGCAAATAATTTCCTACACCACTACATGTATTCATACAGTACTGTTTACATACAGTAGAACACATAAATGCTTTTAAAAGATTACAATAATGTAGGCAGCTAACAAAGGTGGTTTTTCAACAGAGAGTAGGGAATCCCAATCCCTGTGCACTGGTTCACAGATGTAGTTTCCAGCATGAGAATCTGCAGACAGTGACTGGGAGTACATCTTCCCATCTGACAGGCAGCTGAGTGGATTTACCCAGCTCTTCTGTTTGTCACTGAAGAATGGGACAACAATTTAAAATAGATTTTTGTCGGTAGACTTTCACACCTCTCAAGCATAAAATAATAAGACTGTATGTGTGTGTGTAGATTTTGCAAAACAGCTATTTATATTGGTTTAATCAACTCAATAGAGGATTTCAGACGTGATACCAAAAATGGGAAAATTCTCAGTATGGCTTGGCTTGCATGATTCTGGAGATGACGAATAGCCTTGTGTGCAGTTTTCACCCCTTAAAGGCTTTTAGACTTACAGGCTCAGTGCCAGTTCAGTTAGGGGGACAGAGGCAACAGCAGAAAATACTGTTTGACAGCTCAAGAAAAATAAAGGTAAAAGGTAAAAAATTAAACCACACTCTTGTTTGTTCTTCATGGAATACCTGCAGGGAAAGACCCAACCAGGCTCCAAATGTGGAAAAACAAGGGGTTTGTTGCATTCATGTCTTTACTTTGTATTGAGTTTTCCTGTTTGCTGTTTAAGGTATGTACCATCCAGTGCAAGGAGAGCATAATCTTGATTTAAGTCTATGGCTCTTAGCAAAAAAAAAAAAAAAAAAAAAAGAAAAGAAAGAAAAAGGACAGAGAGATGTGGAACTGATTTTTTGGTACACATGACTTTCCAAAAATGGAATTCAATGACATAAATGACCAGATTTCCAGCTAATTGTTAAAATTTCCAAAACATAAACATCAATCAAGCTCTTATTCCAACCACAAATTATTTACATGAGGAATGAGATCCTCTGCAAGAAGACTTAAATCAAGAGCTTATGAGAGACTTTCCCATAGTTTGGAATAGTGCACAAAAAAGACAAGAAGCACTTATGAAGATAATAAAAACCATATTTTCCTAGCCAGAAAAATGTTAGTAACATGGCTATTGTATAGTCAGTGGTGATGAGCCCATGAAAACAATCTTCTTTCTAAGGCTAAACTGCAGGAAATCAGAGGATATAAATCTTACACATTAGTGTTCTTAAGGTAAGGAGTCCTTCAGGTTAAGAATTGTAAAAGAAAAGCACAAAAGATCTAAACTTGGACATCTAGAAAACACAAACCAAGATTAACACAACTGAGTGAAGTCCCTAAAATACTAAATGTAAAAGCAATTGCAAAAAGCCATAATGAGGACAACATATAATATTAAATAACTAACTGCAGCACCTAGAAGTCAAAGTAAATGCTGCCTGGAAGGAAATGGATTGAAATCAGACAACATTATGAATAATCTGAAGTGACAAGGCAGATCATTCAGAAAAGGATATTGGAAAATGCTTTACATGTCAGACATAATAACAAAGGTTTGTTAATGGTGAAAATGCAACAATACATTATGCAGAACAACAGTATGTACACTACTGAATTTACTTGAAATTCATGGCAAAGCATGAAAGCATGTGTTGGTAATTAGTCCAGTTCCTACAGAACCAAAGGAAAAAGATGAACAAGGAAAATAAAAAGCACATATATACAAGAATAATCTGTATTTGTCTGTAAGTGCTTAAATGAGATAAAAACAAATGAGACTTTTGATATCAAAAGGGAATTGAAATGTTGTATTTTAATGTGAAATATACTTGTGAAATAGTAAGAAAGTTGTTGGAGTGGGACAGAAGAATACATATGAAGAAAACACAAAAAATTGCATTGTTTTCAGCTCTCACATTCAAATTAAATTTTTGGAGGCTTTAAGATAAAGAGAAAAGGTGCTGAAAGAGAGTAATGTGCAGGGACATGGAGAGTTGTAAGAGCAGCCATAAATATGGATCTGCAAAGTGAAACTGAGTTCAAAGGCTAGGACCAAATAAATTTTATGAACTCTCATGTGATAATTAGGCTCAAACCCAAGAAAAAAAAAGTCTAATTCGTATTTGGAAAGAAAGAAAGAAAGAAAGAAAGAAGGTAAGTTGGCAAAACAAAAGAATTGAGGTTTTTTATCACTGGACAGTGACATGCGAGTCTATAAAACAAAGTATTAAGAAATGAAGATGAACAGCTGATGTTTTGATGATCTTTTAGAATTTACCTCACTTATGAAAGTACTGGCAGTGATAATAATACCCTACATGCCATACTAAATATTAAGGCTCAAAAATAATAAAAACTAGATATAAGCAGCCCTGAACAAATTAAATATATATATGCCTTTTTACGTATTTATGTGGTTTCCATATTTCATATGCAAGTTCTGCTTCATTCTAAACCATAAGAAATATAACACCATTAGTGAGACACAGAAAACAAACAAAAAAATTCTCAGAGCAACAAATATAAAATATGCACTACCTTGTTTGTAAGAGTCAAGTTCAAAAGTGTGCCAGTTCAACATAATGAAATACAGAGATCTGAAGGTGAGCAATACTGAATGAGACTACCTTGCAAACCTGGTTGGGGGGGCAAGTGTCCCCAGTATTTTTAAATACATCTTTGCCCTTCTTTGCCCTCTAATACATTTTTGTGGCTATTGCAACACCCCTCGAAATTGTGTTAAAAATACAGTTGTTGTGTTCTCATTGTAAAAGAGTAAGAAATGAAAAGCCACACAGGTACTATATTACTGAACCATCCTCTAGCAGAAGCTATGTCAGAACTAAGCACTGAGAACACACACATGCAATGTTTCTGCAGTTGGAGCCCTACCTAACAGCATGCAGTTCAGTAAGCCACAATCTAGCCCAAACCTCCCATGTAGTGAGTGGATTAAGAGCAATACTTAATGTCATCAGTGACCAGTATCACAGAGGCTTTACATTCTGGAATTACAAGTTATAAATGTTACTGTGGTATTCACAGCATAACAGTTTGCTCATGTTGAGAATATCATGCATATCATAGCAATGCTGATTATCTGCAAATGGCAAAGGAGCAGGTTTATAATCCCAGCATGAACAGACATGTCTTGGCAGGAATGCTCTGGCTAACACTGAAAACATGACGGTGAAAAGCTTTAGGAAAAATAAAAAGGGTCTGAAAGGGTTAACATTTAAAAATGTATTAAGAAATGGCTAACCTATGTGTTTTTGACAAATTCATACACTTCTGAGAATCCTGGTTTCCTGAGGCAAATCCTGCAGGTATTGGCACTCTTCAGTTGGAGATTTCAAACTCTGTTTTGTAAGATTTCCATTCAGATAAATTCAACAGACACAAAATATCAACACTGCTGCAGACCTTCTGACGTGTGCCTGCTCCACTTATCTAGAGCCACAGCTGCACTCAGTATGGTTATAGATCTTGTTTATAACCCACGATGCTGAAGAACCCTCATCTTTAATTTATCCCACTGTGTGTATTTCAGTATACAGTGTCTGATATGGGTAATTATTCACTATTAGGATGAAAGTTGCAGTCCTGCTGCAGTATGTAGTAACTGAAATTCTTCAGCAGAAATGGAGGAGTCGGATGATGTATTATTCACTTCATAGACCATCACAGTTAATCAAGTGAATATATATAAAGTCTGAGTCATTTTTAGACTTTCATAAACATGTATTATTCAGACTGAAAAGAATAGACCCTCTTACCTTCAGCACATTCTTGGAGAATAATGGGAGCTTGTAACCTGTTGTAGCTGGCTAATGTGTGTATTGGATTACATTGCATGAAAATGAATAATCAAGTATTTAATTTTTTTAATTAAAGAATATCAACAGAAAAATATTGATCAGATACTGCAAACTTCCAGGCTCAACATGATTTACAGGGATATCAAATTAAAAGAAGCACAAAAATCTTTGGCTGGAAAAAAGGTCTACTGGTTCAAAATGACAACCAGAATTTTCTTCAATTATTTTTCAACTCCAACCATCTAAATTATCAGAGTTTTTCAGAAAGACCTATTTATGAAGACTGTGGTATAATGTTTGTAACACAAAGTTATCACTTCAGTGATGATATTTGAATCCTAAAGAAAAAGAAACAAAGGCACAAATAATGCAGACATATGGCCCCCTTTTTTTTCCCCTTGCTAGTGGAGATGACAAGATGGATTTAAAGGGTGGATTACCTTGTTGGGGAAAAAAAAGTACAAAGGAAAATCACTGACATTTAGAATCTCTGTAGCAACCCCCCCAGTATTTACATGCTGTGGTATTTTAATTAAAATATTGGAGAAATTTTTCAATCCCTTTTTCCCCACTTCAAAACTAAAATAAAAAGCCCTAAAGCATCTCAAGGCTCACAGACACTTCTTTAGTTTTGTTATACCTCTGAATATTAGGGTTTTTCATTTTGTTAACTAGATTACTACCAGATTTGAGGCAATATATGGATTAGCTTTCCATAGACTCCAAAGTATTTTCTCCCTGTGATGTCAGACATAAAAGCACTTCTCACAAATATTTGCAACTGACATGGATGCTACATCACTGAAGCAATCCAAGTTTCATGTTTGTGAGTCTCAGAAGTATTTTTTTAACCAAAAAACCAAAACGGACATGTTAAAATTGAATGGACTCACTCCAACCAGTTAATTTGTACCCATAGTACTGCAGAGCTGACTGATGTGTCCAATGCCAAAGGTTGTGCTGTATAATAATCTTTTAAGCCAGAAGACTTTTCTTTTTCCAAGAATCCATCTTGACAAATACACAAACAAATGCTAATATAGGGATCTAACTGCATGCTTGATCTTCATTTTATCTTATGTACCTGTTGTGGTGATGACTAGTTTTCTTGGATTGGAATATTATCTACAAAGTTCTAATGAATGTCATGAGTTCCAGTTTCCTTAGGGAAATATAAAACACTCAAGTTACCTTTTTTTTTTACCTACTAACTACACAAGCCCCATGGCCTGTCTCTTGCATCTCAGCTTTACTAGATATATGAGCCACTGCTTCTGATCTATTCACAAGTGCTCTTCCTGAAGTTGCAGATGTTTCAGATGCTGTATTTATGAGTCTTTCTTTACATTACATTTAGCACTGTTCATACAAGCCATTACCTGAATACTTTCTGAGAAGGGTTCCTCGAGGGACTAGACTTATTAGCGAGCTATGGAAGCATTTCCATAACCCTTCCTTCCACTATCAGAGCACATTTATAGAGCTATTGACTCAGGTAATTTGACACACACATCCACAAAAAAGGTTTGTAATCAAGAGGTACTAAATATTACAGTAATAACTCCAGAAATTTACCAAGAGAATGATGGAGATGGGATTAGATTTGTTTCGCTGTTTTTCTATTTGCAATTAAACAAATTTTTGACTTAGTAAATTATTCTTAAAGGCAAAAAGAAAACAGTGAAAATCTAGTTGCAAAATAACACACATATGCAATTCTATTAATGAGCACAGTTTATGATGATTTTGAGTAGATGGCATTGGATACAGCTAATTCTTTTTATAAGACAATATTAGACAAACAAACATAGTCTCCTGTTGTCTTCAAAAGAGCAACAATAAAAATGGTATCACCAAGATGTTTCTTTACCCTATCTGCCATGAAAGGGAGGAGATGGGGCAGAAAAAGGCCAAAATAGTAGTAACTTACAGAAAGTCCCCAAAGTAAAAGCTTGTTTTTATAGAGCAGAGTCCTCTTAGAGTACTAGTGTGAGGTACCATGTGAGAGTGACTGTGAAGGTCTGCAGGGGTGAGAGCCCAGATGTTTGGTCTGGTCCTTGTAAGGTGGCTGCAGCCCACCCAGCTCAAACTCTGCAGCTTGAGTCAAGGCCTGCACAGCTCCATGGAACTACACAACAAACAGTCCTCAGACACACCTGCACAAGCTGCAGTGATGGACACAGACCTAGGAGGATTGTGCATGCATGACTCTGATCATCTCAGATCTTGTTCCTTTCTTACACAGAAACAAAGTACCCCTAAGAAGTGCCTATATCTTTATAATTCCATTTCCTTCCACAGACAATTTCCAAGTTATGTCATTTGATTTAAGAAGGTGGAAGCCCTCTGTTTCAAACTGCAAAGAATCCAGAAGCACCTACAGATTTTTTTAAACAATCGGGCAAGAGAAGGAGTCAGAAGGAACAAAGAATCAGTGAACATCTCACTGCTCTGCCACCCCTACATGACAGTCTGTCCTCCCATCCAACCCTCTCAGACTTCCCTGAATGGAAAGCAAATTACCAAAATTACCATAATCCAAAAAACCTCAAGCCATTCCACCCCAAAGCACCATCGTTTGGGCATGAGAGTTATATAAGTAGTCAGCAGAGAGGAACTGTCACTTGAACAGAAGAATCAGACAAACAAATGCAAACATCATCTATCACTTAGCTGAGCTTAAAGAGAACACGATTTTCAATGAGGAAGGATACTGTACCTAATGAAACTGGATCTGGATTCACTGGACTCTGCTGTCTGGAATGACTACTGCTGCTGTTTCCGCCTTTTTTTAAATCCTCTGCATCACTGTACCGCCGTATCCAGTAATTCAGCTCCTCACGGTCTGCTTCTTGACATCGCCGTAGGACAGTGAGAGATCGCCTAGTTTTTTCCACCATGTCCATTATACAGTTCAACAACTATGCACAGCAGCAGATGGAGCACAGAAACAAAAGAAGAACATTTTATTCACAGAATGGCATAATAATAAAGAAAATGTTAATGTACTGAGTGCATGAGTTTTAATAACAAAGGAGTCCCTTTCCATTAACCTCAACTATAGCTGAAAAATTCTAGACTTGTCTTAAGAATGACAATCACTTTCTTTTTAACTGATGATCCTAAACTATACAGATAGGGACTTACAGGAGAAAGAGCAAAGACAAAGAGAAAACAACTGAACAGGCTGTAGCCCTACCACTAGTATTACATGGCACCATGGAGGACACAAGATGTGGTCCAGAACTGATGCCTACAAATTTTGCAAGAGCTAATAAATTCAGGAACAAATCCATGCCCCTGATCCAGTGTTTATAGAGAAAGTCCATTCCTCTTTTGGCAGACTGTAATAATTAAGATAATGCAGGAGACACTTATGAGCAAGGCCTGGTATGAGCTATCAAATGGGGAAACAAACCGTCTGATTCAATCAGCAAAGCTTTCAAAACTTGTCCTGGAGTGCAGATAGGTTTTAAAACAAAAATTTTAAATTCCTATCTTAGAAGGCCTCCGTTCAGACAATTACACATAAATGGATATTTAGCCCTTACATGGTCAAGATGTTTCCATTCTTCTGCCCATTCTCTGTCTGTTAGCCTGTGATCAATCATTTCTTCTTGACGCGTGCCATGCAACCCTGTCAAAGAGGAGCAAGTTATGTTTACAATGTCGGAAGTTCTCTATGGGGAAAAAAAAGCAGAAGAAAAAAAGAGCCTATAGACAAACCCATCATATATTACCTGTTCTAGCATCAGGAATGCCACCACAAAAAAAAAAAAAAGCTTCTTAAAATTTTGCTCTAAGTGTTCTTTAGTACTTTCCCCATACAAGATGCTACTGTTTTGTTCAATTTAATGTCTTCAATTCTGTAAGTTCTATAGGCTGCAAGATGACTTTTCAAAAATGGACACAGTTCTTTCTGACTATGTACAATTATTATATACATAAGTATAACATAATACAATATATAATTTTTCATTTGCACTACTTGAAGTCAGCAAGGCAATTATTTGGTAACTCAGTGCATATAATACTAGTTGTACTTCAGAGAGTTGAAAAAATATTAGTATAAACTCAGTGTTATTTCACTAAATACAGTAATTACTACCATGTCATCATTAAGGGTTTGTCCCTTCACAGATGTTTAAACAACATGTGGTTAAAATGTAGCACATATATCAGAGCAGCTGACAACATGATACAACCAAGCCAGTATTTATTATCAACACTCAAGGGGAACCAACACTTGTTCTTTGTTTAGCCTCCTCTGTACAGATGCTGAGTATTTGTAACTGTTCCTCTTTTACTTAAGATCTGTTTAAAACAAGGAAGAACAGGAAGTGCAGATGTGAAGCAAAATCCAAGAGCATCAGACATCCCATTAAACCAAACCATGCTGCACAGGGTGTGGCTGGTGCTTCTGCTGCTCACGTCCTCTGCAGACATCCCCACGCTCTGGAGATGTCACACACACAACACTTCTCTGAAAGATAACAACTTTCTTCTGCTCTAAGCTGAAATCAAGCTATATTGATGTTGCCATCATCAGAAATCTGACATTAGAATAAAAATAAAAGGCTCTACCTATCCTTGCCTGCCATACACCTGAGTGTCCATGTCACCCATGCACCTTTGAAAACACAGGTTCCTCCCGCTTCTGTCCCTCTTACTTAGAGACACAATTCAATCCACTTTTACAAATTCAGATCTGAAATAATGCCATTAGAAACAGCTGGATGGATGAACACCCATAAAGGCTATATTTGAACAGCAGGTAAAAAGGTCCTGTTCACAAAACAGAGTCACAAGGGAAACAGAAACCTAAAAAAACAATGCAGAAAATCAACGTGCCTTACCCATAGGTCTGTTTCTGTCCCTGAGGTCCCTGTGATTGGGGTGTCTGTATGAGTCCCTGTAGTGGTGGGCAATGGCCATATCATCCAAACGATAATGCTGAGGTGGAGGTGGGGTGGGATGAGGCAGACCATTGGGCTGATAAGATAAGCCATTATTTGGACTGTACCGCTGGCCTGGGCTAATAGTGCAGGGCCGCTTGCTTGGATGCTCTGAGTGCAAAGGCTCTCTGTCAAAGCCATTTTCTTTGGTTCTGAAAAACAAAGCAAAGGAACTTTAATTTACTTAGTAAACAGAGCTTGGGAAGATGCATCCCCACCTACATATGCAGCTTCAGGAACTAAAGTTTATTCTTTCACTTTCCTGAAAATGTGTGGTATTGCAGAACATCTTATAACACTGCTGATTTAAAACATACAAAGGACTCATTCACCTTGTCTAACCATCCCTGTGACTTGAGAAATCCTAGTGGGGTGAGCTCTCTGATGGAGCCATTTAATGAGGGCCTGGAGAGCAAGCAAACAACCTTCGCTGAGATCACACTGAGATGGGATGGATACACATGCAACTGCAGAGGTGAAACCATCAACTGATACATGAAGCTAGGGACCAAAAAATTCCTATTTTTAGTAGTGCTATAGCTTATAGTGATTAGGAGAAATCTGCAGTTCAATAAATGCCTTTTTTTTCAAGAGGATACCAGAAAGTCTAGCAGTGCATGTCAGTGTGCTGAAGCTCAGCATGCCATGAGTTTCCATCAAGATCAGTGTAACACAGAGATTTTGGGGGAAATTTGACTCTAAATGATGAGAAATGCATCCTTCAGAGATTTTTGCACCATCTGGGCTATTCCAGTCAAAAGTGCTGGGACTGTCATTAATTTTGCAGGAAGATGTGGCTAGACTCAAGTCCTCAGTAATGTTCAGGATTTCCCACTTCATTACTCTTAGAGAGAGGTTTTATGCTCAGGCAACTTGCAAGAGCTACTGAGGAGAAGGACACGGTTTTTTATGTTTAAAGTTACTCTTTAATTCAATTAATAATTAGCTATTTCCAAAGAAATCTCTTCTTGACACCTCTGCCTGAGAATCTTGACCTCATCCTGAACTAATTCTCCATTAAAATATTTTTTTTTTAAAAAACACACAAAAAACCCAATGAAACTAACAAATAAACCCCAAAACCCCTTGTTTCATTTCACTGAAATATGCCTGGTTTTTTTTTTTTAACCACATGAATAAAGAAAACCGACAAAATATTAGCTTTGATCAGAAAGTTTATTAAAAATAAATATTGCAAATAGAGGTTTCATTCCTCCCTCCAAAAATCTTTATTAAGCTGCTTTTTTTATAAAAGAACTTTATCCTCTGGAAGAAATGAATGGTATAATGCATCATTCCCAGTAATAATGCAATTTTTTGACACTTTGACAGAAAGGTAAATTTGAGCTAATTTTCTTGTTTGCCTGTTGTTGAAACAAACTGCCCTACAACATGCCTGCCCCCAGAAGCCAATCAACCACCCTTGAGGGACTATGAGCAAACACTCAGCGTATTAATTGTCACCCCTCAACAGGTTCTCATTTACTGCCAATGAGAAGAAGCATGAAACCAAATCATTGTCAATATCCTCTGAGAGACAGAATCAGACCAAGTTCTTCTAACCAGCAGCAAGAAATTAATAGATGGGCTGCACTGTTTTCAGAAGGAGTGAAGCAATTTCTCAGAGACCTCACCAAAATTACTAATGCCAGAGAAGCTGCAGGTATATATATTTTACTAAACTGTAACTTGGCAAAAAGGGAAGAATCTTTCACCACCACAGTAGGACATCTATTCTAATTTTGGGCAGATATAAAAGACATACTTTGTTAAAGTGGAGCATACACCTTGTTCCAAAAGAAATGCAGCATGGCTGTGAAAACTCCTAACCAAGAAAACCTGAGGTCCGTCATATATTTTTTATTATTTTTGGCATGATGTAACTTCTTGCAATAACCTCAATGGGTGGTTTCTGACAGCTCTTCAAGACAAGTTTGTATTTAGTTGGTGGTGTGTGTTTTCTTTGCACATATTTACTCAAACTCAATGTGCCAATTGTCCAGTTGTCAAAATACCATGCAAGCAAAAGAAGTGGAGTTTCCTGTCTGTACAAGGCAAACTAATAATTCACCTAAGTCCTTTAGCACTATAGTTAGAATGATCTCTAACTTAGATGGGTAAAAGTCAGAAACAGCAAACAATTAAATAACTCATTGACTTTTGATCCCTCAAGGAAGGCATAAAAGTGGGAATCCAGTTTTCCTTCTCTACACTACAGCTTGATGTTAAAATAATTTTCATACAAATGTATATATTTGCACCTTAATGTACAGGTATTTCTGTGGTTTTTAAGAATGCTTTGTACTTAATTACCTTAACTGGAATGCACTGCTTTAGCTTGGAAAACACACCAGCATACCCACTGAACTCTGACAAACATAGAAACTAACATGACTGTTGAAAACGGTTTTGCTATTATGCTGGGTAATGGCTGTCTTGTCTTTTCTGGGTCTAAAAATTTAATTCTAAAATTTGTTGTAATATTTTGTGCACTGATCAAATGAACAGCTCACCAGAGTATGAGATTGACACTGTACGTAAACTCATTTAATGTTTCTGACCACATAAAAATATATAAAAAGGTAACAACTTAGAAAACCTCATAAGAACAGGAATCACTGCCAAATTTACTATATCTAAATACAGTGAATATAGTGATAAAACATAAGGTACTGAAGAGTGCCATAATTCGGATGTTCTGAATTCGACTGAAATCAGTCTACTTCTGATCTCAGTCTTACTCCTTCTTTTAGGTCTCACCCCCTTGGGACAACAGCATTTTCTCAGGTGCTTGAGGAAGCACTCCTGTTTCCCAATAACTGGCACACCCACGTGAATAGTAGTTCCAAACATAACACCATCACAATTTTAATCTGCTTTCATCTGAGTTTGCAAAGTTTACAAGCTGTAGAGAAGAAATAACAGTGAACGTGTAGGAAACATAACTGACACTTTTTTCTTTCTCATGTTGGCCACATTTTCCTTGATGTGCCTACAAATCAACACTGTTGTTTAGAAAACTGGCAATATGACAAAGATGGAGTCCTTCAGCTATAAACACACGAGGAGTCATTTTACTTGAAGCCAAGATTTACTCAGAATAAATATAGCAGAATAGACACTACTTTTTAGCCCATACCCATTTAATAGAATTTATGTAGTTTGTAGATTGTGATTTCAGTTTTAAATTATTGTAATTTATGGATAATTTCCTGGGTAGAAAATCCGACCATGCAAAACTGCCTTGGCTAGAAAATTAGGTTTCACCTAATCAAGGGTATTACACGAATCTCAAAGAACACTAAAGTCAGCTTACAAGAATGAGACAAAACAGTTTGTCCACTACTGTGCAAGATGCTTTGATTTAAACTGACTTTCACCAATAAAGGTTTGACAAACCAAACAAATGAAAATATTTTGCTAGAATAAAGTAGCTGTTTATAATACTGTGTTACAGAAATGATTACTTTTCTTCCTTGCTCCCAGTTCATATTACAAAAATTCTTTTAAAATTCTGCATAATTACATATGGCATACAAGGAGCACAGGTGTAAGACCTGTAAGCATCCTTCACCTTACTGAAGTGAAATACTGAGGAGCTTCTTCAAATAAGATTTACCTAACAGTGTTATCAAAGTTGATCTTTCTGCCCAGGTGTCTTCGACATGTATTTCTTGTCATGGGTTCCAAGTGTACTGCAACCACAGCAGCACTTTCTAAAGTCACAACATGATCATGGCCACTTTTGTTTTCTTCTCACTCGAAATAATTTTAACAGATTTTTCTGTTATCCTATATCCACTTTGTAGGCAGCTGTTCTAAATGTAGAGCCACTATATGATATGCTCACATCCCATCAGGCTTTCCAGAGAGCCCAAAGGATGAGTAATTAGCAGAAAGTTTTTTGTTGTTAATGTATTTTAAATCTTGTGATTTATAATTAAGCATTCATTCACCAAAATAAAAACTCATTGTGGTCCAAGTTCCTTTGCTTTACTACAGTAGAATGTAAACTCCAAAACTTGTAAACAAAATACAGCAAATACTTTGTTCATGACATGTCATGAACAAATTACCAAAATGTGTTGTCTCCTCAGGTGTCAGTTTTCCTCTCTTGCAGTGACTGATGGTTCCCAGTGTTATTACAGAAACAGATTGATCTTTTTAATGAGCTAGTTTAATAGACTCCAAAATCTCACCGTGGCTGCTCATCCGTGTCAGACCATATGCACCAAGAAAACATTCAGTGAAACACAAAGCTCGGCTGTCAGATTGCTCTATAAAACCTCACATACAGTAGACTTGGATATGCAGATAAATAATCAGAATTGGAAAATGGATATGCAAAAAAGGTTCTGAAATTATAAAAAGAAAAAAATTACTGTATGTGGATTTTCTTTAACAAAAAATCATGAGGCAGCTGTGGTTACATGTAACATATGTTCCACTTTCTCTGCCTAATCCTCCACTATACTCTGCCTCTACTGGAGTCAATGGTATGCAGTTAGCCATGCCCAAATGAAAAATACAAATGTGTATGTATATATATAAGATATACATTACATGCAATGGATGCCTGTGTATAACCATATATCTATATATCTATATCATATACCTTGGGAAGTGAAAAAGATACCACAGTTTACTTCAGTAAGACACACATCTTTAGCATTTTTTTTCATTTACTAGCCATGGAGTCACAGTAAACCCCTCCCTTAAAGTATGTCTGATACTTTCTCCTGAATTTTATTAGTATATTTGAAAATTACTTATATTTCTAAACAAAAGGTATATATATTTCCAGATGTTTCCTCATGGTCCTCTGTAAACAATTAAAATAATTAATACTGCAATGAGTATAAAGCCAGACAAGTATTTGGTTTCAATACTCACTCAGTCTAGGCATGTTCTGCCTCTGAGGGCAGTTTTTTGTGGTTGATTTACTTACATTACCCAAATTAAAATGTATGCAGACTCCAATTCAGTAAATTTAAGAATCTTTCCAAAAGCATCTTGCTCTTTTTACTAAATCTGTTGCACAAATGTTCTTGAGTGCACAAGACAGCTCCACTGAACTTGGCTCAGCCAATACTACCACTTTTTTTTTCTGTACAGCTTTTATTATAGTTATAGGCAATGGAGTAGATGTGACTAACCAGTGACAGGGTTGCTTGACACTGAAAAAAAACAATTTATTTTTTAAGCTCAAGGTACCATTCCAATGAGTGCACTGGGTGGTCTCTTTTCACGTGAGCGTTTTTAATTACAGCAAACAATTGCAGAGCCAAAAAGAAAGGATGAGTTTTTCTGGAACACCACTTCCGCAGAACTAAGGAGCTGAATTTGGGGCTGCAACTACAGAAGGTGCCGCACCATGGACTGTGCAGGCCAGTGGGACACCCCACACTACACCCTCCCTGGACCCTGGGAATTCAAACACACGCTCTTACCCATAACAATGATGTTAAACTTATCTTCCCCTCACCCCAAAAGCTGCATCACTGCCTGAGGAGGAGCTGAAGGCTCCTCAAGTTGTTCACAGCCTAAGAGAGACTTCAGTTGTGAAGTCAAAGGCACCTGACTTTGCAAGCAGAGACTTAGGAATTTCAAGAGCACCTACATATTTTAACTAAAAGCAAATACTGAAAAGAAAATTCATAAACCATACCCAAATCTCTCTAGGTCTGGGCCTCAGTTTTAACTAAAAGATTAAGACTGACTTTAAAATCCAATATTCTCCTGATCCGCTGGTCCCTTTTATGTGTTTATATCCTTTTTGGTATAAAACCAACACAAGGTCTTTAAATTACAAAGTTCTTGTCCTGATCGCTACCTGTGTCACCCATCTTCTCCCTCACAAGCAGGACTGAAGATAATGCAGGTGAGTCTGCACTTACTAGAAAATAACTGAAATTCCACACTGTCAAACAGGGTCTCAAAGAGAGGAGCATTATTCCAAATGCTAAGGATGGAAAGCAAAGGAAACACATTTGCATTTTTCCTTTGTGGTCTTATGGGAGATATGAGTAATACTGCTCTCTACTACCAGAAAAAAAAAAAAAAAAAGTGAGTTAGTGCTGTCAGGAAGGCACATCCCTCTTCTCCTCTGTATTCTGTCAAGCAATACCTCACTGGCTTATGAGATAATTTCATGTGTGTCTACCTCCTTGTAGGAAAAATGTTGTGTCTGCTACTGACACCAGACTACAGCATACTGACATTTAAGTTATTTGCAAGATATTAAGAGGCCTTTTTAACAGCTGTTTCAGTATACTATTTTGCAAAGACTAAGGATATGCAGAACTGCCCCAAGGTGCTAGATTTCAGATTTGGAAAAGTTATTTCATTGCACACAGTAAGAGAATACACATAAAATGTCCAAAAATTAATCATCTTTCTGGGGAGCAGAAACATGCTTGTGTTAATCTCAATAGCTAGTTCAGTTTGGTCAGGTTGTCTGGAAAAACTGGTGAAAAGAGGGTAGCTACATATAAGAAGACCTCTTCTGCTTGTACCTTAATTTTCTCACTAGTCCGTAGTTATTTTTCTGAAACACAATCTCAGGCAAACTAATTTCAAATACTTTCATATCTTTTTCTATGTAATGGCTATGTGACTTTAAATTTTACTGTTCACTTCTGGCTATGAGAAGTCTTAAGTTTTACTGTGAACTTTCAAACTTTGTTTTCTCTTTATTTTTGTGCCATTCAAGCCTGTTTCAACACAAAAATGTCACCTGTACAAAGTTATGACTTTGCAAATCATCTTTTCCATTTAAAGGATAGCTAGGACACTTGCATACCTCAGGCATACAGGTAGTGGTATTTGGCAGAGGAGCATAATAAAAAGTTTTCCACACTATAAAACCCATGGCAAACAAATCAAAAATACAACATCTGAGTTTCCCAAAGGTAAAATGTAAATGCCAGTTGAATTTTTAACATTAGCATAGGAAGATAGTTAAAAGTAAATAACCACAAGAGTAATTTCATTGTAACACTAAACAAAGAACTTTATTCAAAAAAATAAAAACTCTTCCATACCCCTAAAGCTACCATACTTCACACATATGCATTCATTTGTCCCATTTCTGCATGGACTCTCCTCAGCTCAACAACAAAACAGATTTCAGTGATCATTTCTCCTCTTTGAAAGAAATATCCTTATGCATATTCTATGTATGGATATGGAAATATGGCACAGCAGAAGGAGTCAAAGCCCTGAGTGTGCTCCGGAGTTTGCCCTGTACTTCCCAGTATAAATGCCTAGCGACTCCCCTCACATTAAATGTTGAGTTCAACAAAACATCAGATGCAAAGTAGCTGCATGTGGAGCTGGCATGATCTGCTGCCTGTCACTTCATGAGAGAAATACTGTGCACAAAGAACTACAGTACTGGCTGACCATTACTTCTGTGTGGATATGACCACAGTGTGTCCTGAGGTGACTGAATCAGTGTGTGCATGTATTATATTTACATACTCAGGAATATATATGTATGTAGCTCTCTCCCTACATATATATACATGTAAGTATATATACGTAGACATGCATAAGCAGGGCCTGTTATGAAAGGGCATGGGATAATGATTCTAAGCTAATGAGACAATAGATTCAGACTAGGTATAAGGAAGAAATTTTTAATACAGAAGGTGGTGAAACACTGGTACAGGTTGCCTGGAGAGGTGGTGGATGCGCCTCTCTGGAAACATTCATGGCCAGGCTGGACCTGAAGGCACCCAGGGACTACCATCCAAGTATCCCCCCATGCCCCACCCCATGCTGGTGGAGCTCAGCACCTCTGGCCCACAGACACTATGGGCAGGGCAGGAAAGGGTGGTGCTCACCTGTCTGGAGTTCGCCTCTTCCCGTTTTCGTTCACATCGAGAAGCAGCTCTGAGGAGTCAACAGGTGAGGTGGTGCTGGCATCCAGAAGCAGCTGTTCGTGCTGGGCGAGGTACTGGGCTGGGTTCTGCTTGGCTAGCCTTGCACAGTGCAGCAGCTCCCGCTGCAGCAGGGGCAGATTGGCCTGCAAGAGTAGCATGTGTTAAGAGGGCAGCTTGCAAGCAGTTCCAACAGAGATGAAGGAAAATCAGAAATCAGAGGAAAGCCCACTTTGAGTTGAAACTGTTGCCATCATTCCCAGTTAGGTTTGTGGTTAGCTGTCTGAAAGCAGGCAGCCTCCAAAAGTGGCCATAGCTGTACTAAATATGCACGGAAGGATGGGAGTTTACCAAAAATGCAAAAGAAAACAGTAAACGCTGCGAGAAAGCCAGGTCTGAGTACCAGATCTTTAAAGAGGGAAAAAAACTGTCTTGGCTGACTTCTGCTTTCTTACTATCTAACCTGATCTTCTATGGAGCAGCTGTTTTCAACAAGTGACAATCCTTTGCAGTTGCAGTTACTCAGAAATTGTCTGAAACCAGGGCATCTGCAACTCTATAAACTGCCTCAGTCACCATCCTTTGAGGGCCCTGGGGAGAACAGGATTGAGAATAGGATTGCCCTCAGCTTTCCCATTACACTTGCAGTTGCACATTAAGATAAAGATTACAACAAAATTTCATGTTCCAGAGTTTCAGCTAATCACCCGGAGGGCTACAATCCTCCTCCTAGCCAGATGTAGCTTCAAGGATTTTTAACTGTTCTTTCATGGCCCCACTGGGACTTGGGTCATAGCCTGGAGATTACCAGGACTCAGACAAAGAGAACCTAAGATGCTTGTTGATCCCTGGGCAGCACAGTTTGCCCATCTACTGGGGTCATATTTAGTCATATTTTTTGCCGGAATAGATGGAACCATATGTCCCTTCCCTCTGCAGAGATAGTGACACATCTTGGGAAGCATCTTCCTTTTTTTGCAGCACATGCCAACATCGATACTAAGAAAGGCCACTCATTTTTTACCTAATTATTTTTTGTACCATAAAGTAATATGCCCTTGACCTCTCTTGTTCCATCCCTAGTGCACAATGATTTTTCACCTCAGAATTTTCAAGTATTGGATTAAATTTCATAATCTTTAGAAACTAAAGATAAGACAACTTCAGTAATTTCCTTCGCTTTTGAAATAACTCCCACTTAAAACTCAAACAAAGAAAACAGAAAAAAACCCTTATTTTTTAAGCAGGAAAAGACTTCTAAAGTCAAGAAAGTTCTGAAAGTAAGGTGCAAGGAACCAAACAAAAACCAGATGTTCTGAAAAGTTTTGAGCCCAGGATCTTGGTAAATTACTTTGTTAGCACTGTAACAATGGCAACTGCTCCAACACCTGTTGCTGTATTGTAAGAGAAGAACCACTGTGTCACAAAAAATGCCAGAATAGTCAGCATATATTACAGTGGAGAAAAAAACAGAAATTGCTAACAGTTACTCATCTTAGGATGGAAAGACAGCTGTGGAATATGGAGGTTCTTTTCAGATCTACATAGAACAGAAATATTTTGTGAAAGAACCAAGTATCTATTTTCTTTTAGTTATCAGAGAGATAGAGTGACTGACTGTGTCATGAGCAGGGTTTTTCACTTGTTTTAATTTCACATTTACACAGAATACAAGTCAAGACACCCAACGAACTGAACTGCTTTGCATAATAGAAAATAGTTGGAGAAGTTCACATACATCTACAAATAAATATCTGGAAGAAATAAAAGAATCAGATCTAGTATTTGACTAGTGGTACATACTTAAAAGATCTCAGCAGACCTGTGAGGTAGGAATGTGAAGACCCTACTTAGGACATGAGTAATGAAGGAAGAAACAAGGAAGTTCCTTATCCACTAGCACAAACAAAAAATGACGTTTTTAATGCATAGATACTCCTAGAGACAACCAAATTTTGAACTGTTTGGCAAGAACTGATTTATTTTACTTGTTTACCTTCCCCTAAAGAAATGTTCACTCTTGCCCTTTAACCATAAACATGAACATTTGCAGATAAATTTATCTGAATAGATTGAACAGATTTCCTTTGCATAGAACAAACATGTACAGTTTTTAATAAGTTTATGAAACACAGATATAGTCAGTTTATTTTTTAGAAGTTACTATAGAAAACTATGATTGACATGCCTTATAATTTGGGCTTGAAATAGGACAAAGTAATATTTGGACAAATACTTAACTTGAAGTCAAGAAAAGCAGTATTTATAAATTTATAGTTCAGCTCAAGTATTTTCAACCTGCTCAAAACATTATCCTAAACAATCTTTATCAAACCATATATTAATAAGTTATTAGTTTGTTGGGAGAAAATTAATCAGGACCTCTCTATAGGCAGCTCAAGTGTGTAGACTGCTTTTGGTCATCATGGCCCTGAAACACAAGAACTAGTTTTTGGGAAGATAATGATAACTAATTTTGAATGAAGAATGAAACATCAATATTCTCCCTATTGAGAGCAGGGAGAGATGAGGCTCCTAAGGAAATTTAAGCATATTCATAGAAACTCATGAAACCAACATGGCCTTAGACACAGAGGGTTGTGCAGAGGTTCTGCTATGATAGCAAAAACAGTTCTCTACACCTGCATCAGCACATTGCTGCTGATGCCTGTAGACAGACTTCTGTAGCTCTGTAAATAAGAGATACAAACCAGTTCTCAACCAGAACTCTGACTGCAAACAGACATGACATTACTGGCTTACAGTACCCTAAAATGTTACACTTCAGTGTCTGAAACATGCTCCACTCTTGTTTTGGATAGGGCCTTATATCCTTCAAGATTTAGGCATATCTCCTCCATCAGCAACAGAAATATTTCAGTATTATAATTTAAATTGAAAAGGCTTCATTAGAACATAGGATAAAATTAAGCTTTGATGTTTTTGTAATTGCAAGTTTAAATAAATTATTACAGAGGTATTAAAAAATAAAGATTTAAATTAAGACAAATTTGCTCAGAGAGTAAATCAAAATTATCAAATCATATTTATACTGATGCTTAAAACAAATATGCACAGTACATCTATAGAAAAATGGTGTTGGCAGTACTGAGCATGTACACTATGTACTATTTAAATTTAATAGATTAAATGCTGCTTGATATTAATATAAAAAATATGCACAAAAAGGCCAGTGAGAGTTTCTGCAGTTGAATGATCTTATCTTCCTCTGTACCAGAATTGG
Source organism: Muscicapa striata striata (assembly GCA_030060385.1). NCBI lineage: Eukaryota > Metazoa > Chordata > Aves > Passeriformes > Muscicapidae > Muscicapa > Muscicapa striata. The sequence goes on from JAREIS010000233.1 coordinate 529,869, forward strand.
TAGAAAGATAAGCAACTCAATGTCTATTTATTATCTGTAATAGATCAGCGCTCCCTGGCGTGAGGCACTGCACAAACACATGGTGAAGAGTAGCTTCTTTCCCAGAATTTTTATTACAGAAACACAAATATT
>JAREIS010000233.1:1135000-1398631 GCA_030060385.1 Muscicapa striata striata
AACCAAGTCACAGCCCAAAAGTGATGCTGCAAGAACCTGCCAGACCAGAGGCACTCACACTGTCCAGATAGAAGATCCTGCTCTTTTTGTTTGGAGTATTTAATATGCAAAATTCCTTCAAACCATCATTCTGAATTTTCATCTATGACATACGTTCAGCAAATAGAAAAAATTAAAAAGTAATGAGGAGAGTTCCCAACTGCTTTGAGAAGATTCCACATATGTGCTAATTAGCGATTCTGTCTGAAAATATTCCCTGAAAGCTGTATGGGTAGTGCAGCCTGGGATAAATAATGCAAATGCCCCATGGCACTGTCACAAACACCACAATCAGTGCTGTTTGCGATTTCAGTGAGACTCTTCAAGTACTGCACCTGAGACTAAAATATTAATGAAGTAAAACTGTAGTAAACAAACCTCCAGCCCCGTGCCCCAACCCACAGTTGACACACACGGTCACACACCCTTCACCCACTGGCTTTCTGGCACAGGATAAAAAGTATTTTAGGAAGATGAGTGTCTCCTTTGTACATAACTCTGCTCCTTCCCCTAGTTGCTACAGCAAGCATCTCTTCATCACTAGACCAGTGCCTACATGTATCTTTGATGCTAGAAATGGAAGGAGGAATGCTGCACGTTGATATTAACACTGGCAGATTCTCTGCCACCTAGACTCACCCACCAGCATGGATGAAAGGAAAACCTAACAAACCAGTGATTTTCCCCATTCCCTCACAATACAGCTGCATCACTCTGCTGTACAACCAGAGCTAGCAGAAAGTTCCTATTGCAGGCAGAGGGAAAACCCAGACACACAAACTGTAAGGTCTGCTCTGCCCTGAGAGCTGAGCTGGGGAGTAAGGAGATGCCCCAGGATCTCCCAGGCCCAGCTCTGAGTGTCCATAATGCCATGGCACAGGTTAAGGCTGCCCACAAAGGCCATCTTGCAACAGTAAAGGACATGTCAAGGTACAGCTCCCTGGTCCCATGAAGTTCAGTAAAAATAAAGATACATCTGTCATGCTCTCCCCTTGGATAAGCAAATTTTCAGGTCTGAGTTATGCTTTAAAATACCCTAATTTACTACAAAACACAAACCCGTTCTGGAATATGGTAGTGGTCTCTAGAAAGACTAATTCTACTGACTTTCAGTGCATATCAAAAAAAAAAAAAAAAAAAAAGGTGCCTAAGCAGTATTATCTAGCTATCTAGCTGCATAGTGGGCTGCCACTGACTTCTGAAGGAGGTTAAGTCTTTAATCTACTTAGATGCTTTGGAAAATATCTCTCAGCTAAGCACCTAAGCCACTTCTGAAATAAGAGCTAAGGTTTCAAAGCTGCAGAGAGGTTTTAAGAACTTTATGTGTCACTATTCTGGCCACACAGGTGCATCTCTTGAGTTAAATTTTGCTTTCCTACAAATTCAGTTTCTGTGTTAACTGCATTGCAGCTATTTCAGGTGCATAGCCAGAGTGAAATGCAGGGTAGATTTTAGCCCCTAGTGACTGTTCACAAACTGTGGTCCAAGTTACAAATACCCATTAACCACTCCACTCATATTTTAGTATTTGGTTTTGTACTGCAAATCATTCCTTCTGAGATTACAATGACTGCACATTCCTGAAGTCCTTTTATGAAATTACAGGCCTGCTGTTTTAGTTCCATGTTACAATACCTGCCCACACAATTCAGCATCACAAACTAGTCTACAAATGTCAGTCCATGAACGGCACCTAGTAAAGCCAGTGGGGAAAAAATAAACCTCTTCTTAAGTTTGATAAATGCAGGATCAATACCACCATTAAGAGAGTCTCTAGATGTACAGAAATCTAGTCAGAAGTTGAAGATTTGAGACAGAGCTATCACCTATCCCAGGCTACATTCAGGGTTAGTCCCCAGGCCTTGTTTGGCCATAAAGTCTGTAACCTTTGGTCTGCAGAGAAGTTGTGTGTTTTTGCCAATGTATGCCCACACTCCTTTCCTGTCCTCAAGAAGTGGCTATCCATTGGGAGCTTGAGGAACCTGGGACACAAAACAGATTTAAAACAGAACCATATTTTCCTGATGATGCTAATTTACCCCATAAATCAGGAAGAATCTAAATATATGCTCATCTACCCCAGAAGCATTAGTGCCCAAATTGTTGCTTATCTTCCAGGAAATATTTTAAGCACACTTGAAATTCCCCTCAAAACCTAAAGTATGGCCTAGACTACCCCACCATGAAGACAAATGTAATTTTACAATGGCATGAGATGTGCTAATGAAGCCTGTGTTCAGCAGACTGTTCTCACCTGGCATCAGCCTCCCTGCCACTGCCTCAGTGCCTGCTTTTCCCTCTCCCTCAAGCACCTCCTGGATGCCTCCCAGCCCAGCCCATGACTGCAAAATATCCCTGTTGTATAGCTGGCTTCTTAACCTCATTTAAATTCTTCCTTCAAGCTACCTCCACCGCCATGCCCTGCAATTGCCACCATCTTTTAATGAGAAGGATGCTATGCGTACCCATTTTATGGTTATTGTATTCTGCTAGCCCAGCTGCCTTCCACCCGGTGGCTCCTGCCTGTTATGCAGATTGTGAGCTCTCTGGGGTGCCAACTGCTCTCTTCCTTGCATGTCTTCACAGTGTGCACCACGGAGGAGCCCTGATCCTGGATTGAGGTCCCATAACGCAAACAACTAGATAAAAGAATAATTTGTTAGCCTGGATTGCAAATCTTCTTTCGCAAGAAGAAATAAAGCAATTTCCCCAGGCTGTCAGAGGCACTTTCATGTGTCAGTATCGCAGCTCTCTCCTGGCAATGACCATGGTGCATCCAATTTCCCAGGCAAGGGGGAATGTTTGCTGAGCTGATGCGTGCTCCGCGTGTCGCTGCTCCACACTCGCTGTGCCACTGGGAGCCAAAGGGCTGGGAGGGAAGGGACCTGCTGCTGGCAAGGCAGCTTTCTGGGGGATGTTATTTTTAGTGTGGGGTGAGCTCAGGGGGCGGCCTTTGATGGGATTTTTCCTGTGTATGATCCTCTCAAGGAATGTGATATTTGGCTTGTGTTTTGATTTTGTACCTCATAATGGTGAAGGGAGAGACTGTGCGAGGTTTGTTTGCCCGTATTTATTATTAATTACAAATCTGCACTCCTGGTTACATATACTGAAGTGAAATGAACACTGCAGGTTTGTATCTACATTCAAAATTCATACAAAGAATATTATATTATCAATACCTCTGTGATCTGCCTTCTGCCTGTCTAGAGCAGTCTCAAAAATATTCCAACTTCTGTACCTTTATTTCAGCTCACTTCTTGGGTAATTGAATCCAACTATTAGCAGCCAGGTACTAAAGTTTTTGTCCCATAAGGATTTGATTTCTTGGTTCCAAAAAGGTCAGCTCAGCCAGGAAGAAGTGTTGGTCTATCCTGTCAGCACCTCACATCAGTGGTTTCAAGTACACTGGGGTCTGACCAGAGTACATTTTCAAACAGGACATAGCCAATGGCATCTCCTATATAACTGCTCCCACTCAGCAAACATTGCACAAAGATGTACTTATCTATTGCCAGGCATATCTACATAATGGTTTACAAAAAATTCATACTTCACTAAAAGTTTCACTTGACATGCTCTGTACTTAGCTTTATCATTTTTAATTGAAAATAAGAATCCACAGCTTCAGTGTAAAATATTTTTACTATCACTCATATAATATTTTCTAGACTGTATTTTCCCACTTGTGACCAAGTATCCAAACATATAAATAACAGCTGCTATTTCACCTTATAAATTAAGATATTTAATTAGCTCATTAAATTAAGATAATTAATTTAGCTTTGCAAAACAAAAAGTATTGCATTGTCTACAGGGGAAAGAAAAGTTTGGGCAATTCTAAAAATTGAAATTAAAATGGAAATGGTTTTGACTCCTCATCTCAAGTTCATCATCCTCATTCCTTCACTGATACCCCTGAGACTCTCTGCAGCTGGCATCTGTTAGGCAGCTAATTCCACCTGCCTTAATATTTTGTCCCAACTTTACATGTAAAACCCTTCCCAGTCAAGTATGGGACAGTTGCCCCATCAAATTAAAATCTTTAGGTAATTTTCCATCCATTAACTAAGATGTGGTCATTAAATTGCTTATTTTAAAAACAATTTTATTAGAGATATTCAAGCCTTTGTTACTGTATAATCCATCAATTCTGCCTATAATATTTCCTTAGTCTCTTACTCGAGTGATAACATAAATAATGCCTTCTGTGGATGTATGCATAGGTTCTCTTCTTTTAATATAGAGGGGCCCACAGTTTTTTTTTACAGTTTCTCTAGTCCACAAAACCCTTCCTTGAGCAAAATTTCATTTTATTATTCACACAATGTTTTAACTCTCTACTTCAGTTTCCAGTGCTACTGCTTCAGTCCATCAGTTCTTCCCTAGTTACTGGTGCTTTAATGATCATTGGACCTTTTAAACTGATGATGCCACACAGAAGCTAGACTGCAGTTTTCTTAATTCAAGTTTCCAATTTTTGAATTTTCAATTGAATTGAAAGAACAGCAAATGGATCAGTCATTTATTTAAAACCTGCCCAATATTTAAGACACATCTGCACACTGTGCTCAAGGAAGGCTGGGCAAACTGTTGCAGAGGGATGTGCAGCTGCCTATATAATGGTGCAGATCATTTTGCTCTGGCTTCACCCCACTTCACACAATGGCATACTGCAAGTCTCAAAGTCTTTAGACCCTTTCAATTTGAGTGAATCATCACTGAGGGCTCATTAGAATAATTTTGTATGCCAAACACTGCAGAGGCACTGCAGACCTTTCTCCACCATTTGCCCAGAGCTCTCACAGTTTAAGTTTGAAAATTAGGCTAAAATTCGAAGAGAGCAATCCATGCTGGACATGCTGCAGAATGTAGAAATGTGACCTTGAAGATGGTGGTGTCAAAAGAGGTCATAATGTGAAACTAAATGGGCCAGGTGCCACTCTGTCTCCCCACACCATGTCCTTGTCACCTTGACAGTGATGTGGCCATGACTGAGACCTTGAACAAGCCTTATGTCCTTACTGCAGGGGTGGGAAGCTGGGAACAGGCTGGATTATTGCCTAGAGGGGTGCCAGGGCTGCTCTCGTGCTCTTGTCTCCATGACCAAATCTGCCAATGTTGAGGGAAGAATTACAAGTCACAAAAAATAAGCAGAGTATAAATTAGATAGTTAGAAGGCAGAAAAGTGGATTTTTAAGGAATGTTTATATTAGGGGGTTTGTGACTAACATGGAGGATTTGGGGCGTGGTATGTCTCTTCCTCCTTCTTCTCCTTGTTCTCCATGTTGGATGGCACGCTGGGATCATCAGACTGGATGGGGACAAAGCTGAACAGTGTAATAAGATTGTAGTGTATTGGAAAATAGTTGTAAATATTAAGTACGTAGTTTAGAGTATAAAAGATAAGTCCTGCCCAGAGGGGAGGCATTCTGCCCTGGATCAACGTGCTGAACAGATCTCTGTTAGCTAGAAAAATAATTCCTTAGATAAGAAACAATAAACAACCTTGGAAAACCATGAAAAACAGCTTCTGCATTTTCTTCGGTGGTCGGGCTGGGAAGAACACGGACTCGAAACCACCATACATGTCCTGTGCAGTGGGGAACTCAGGCTCAGGAGACCCCACAGATAGTGACAGTCACTGCTGGCCACAGCAGAGGGAATGAACAAATGAGTGTCAGGAGCACTGCAGCAGCAAAACTCTCCGGTGGAGTGCCCAGAGTTTGTGGGGAACCCTTGGCTGGGTAGAAAAAAAGCCGAGGGAGAGACCATTTCTCAGAGCTGCAATTACTCACAGGAGGTGCTGAAATGAGATGATGAATGTTAATGTTGGACTAGCTGGGAAATGGCAACCTCTGGCTGTAAATGTGGGTCTATTAGAGAGGGAAGTCACCCTTTGGGGACTGCAGTGGGGGAGGCAGGGAAGAAAGGGAGCTGAACTTTCAAAGAGGGAGGTTGAGCTGTGGCCTGTATTTTCTTCTCTACCCACACTGCAATGCTTATTTGCTGCTGGGGCTTATTAATTTTTCACTTATGCCACGCTAAAAATAGTTAATTATTGAAAATGCATATCCGTCTGATGGTGAAAGGCTGTCTCTTCCGAACAGGTGACTGGTTCAGATAACCCCAGAAGGCACTTCTGGGTCTTCTAGGCCCTTGATCAAAATTTCTTTTTTAATTTGAAAAGAAGAGAGGTGATTAAAACTGAAAATGATGGTAAGTCTAATGAAAGCTTCCTCCCTCCTTCCCAAGAGCTGGTGTAATGGGCTGATATTTCTTTCTTTTCTTTTTTTATTTCCTTTTCTTTTTCTTCCTTTCTTTCTTTCCTTATTTCTTTATTTCCATGCTTTTTTTTTTTTTTTTTTCTCCAAGAGAATGTTTTCAATGTTTTATGTATACATCACGCTGGCCCTTTGATTTTTTTTTTTTTTTTTTTTTTTTAAATCAGATGTAGAGATTTTGCTGTAACAATAGAGTGAATGTGTGTGGATAACATTACTCACAGCGCTGGTGAGAGTTCAAAGGCTGGAATGTCCAGACTAAATACACAGCAGAAAGATCAGTTCTTTAACATTTCAATTAGACAGAAACATGAAACAACAGGCTAGTGACTCCAGCTTCTCAAAATTAAACAGTTTGACACTGCACAGAGCACACATTGAAATTCATTATGCCTTCACAGCTTAAATCTCCTCCTGCCAAAATAGTGGCGGGAGCCATTCCTCAAACACAGGAGCTGCTTTATAAATGTAGTGAGTCCTATACTTACCTGGAGGAGGGAATTATCCTCTCCATGGCAAAATCTAAATCAAGACCTCTTTGGGAGAAGCAGCTCTCCAAGGATCCTGCTGTTCTGGGGAAGGACTTGTCTGTGTCACAAGCTGTGGGGTCAGTAGAAGGGAAGTGCAGCCTACACAGGGACAATGTCTTTATCCCTGCTCTGTAATACTGTCAATCCTGTGGCACTTACTGGCTCTGCTAGAGGGTGAGAATGGCCACATTAGGGCAATGGATGCCCTGGTTCAGAGAGCAGTGTGTGCTCACACTGCCCAGCCTGCTTCTGTCCCCTCCTCCTGTCCCCTTTCCCACCCTGGCTCTCACCCAAGCCTATGGGGACCAGGAAGCAGGGCAGGATTTCCATGTGGGCAGCCACACAGCCTTCCTTTGGGGAAGTATCACAGCCCTAACTGGAAAAAAGGTTAAATTATTTGTCTAAGGAATCATGAGGAAATCTACAATCTCCAAGTCCACAATATAAGTGGCTTTGTTAGTAATTAAATGTCCGCTGTGTGTGTCTCAAGAGTAATTGCCAATAAAGCTTCTGCACTGTGTCAGCTCAGTCTCACATACTCCTCTGACATGTTTGCAGTGGCAATTGAAACATTATAGTTCCCTGAGAAAATATTTCTATTATAAAATATACACACAAACATACACGGTCTGAGAGTTGCTTTTATGTTGGAAACAAGATCATGGAGTTTGAGGGAGAACATTGATAGAAAGAGAATATATCTTAGCTTTTAAAGGAAGGTGTCTAGAGATGACTCTATTAGCTCAGGAGAATTAATTCTCAATTACTATAATTGCTGTTTTATGAGCCTTTCTCATGGACCTGCAGTCTTTGTCCTCAGGAGTTGCCAATCTCAGCATAAACTGGAGATGACAGATAACTGCAAAGAGAAGGGAACTAAAAAGTTGGGGGAGGGACAATGTTCACCATGTTGATAAGCCAGAGTTTTAGCTCTCTGAAGTTCTGAGGGTAATCTGCAAACATCATGAAAGGTCTTTTGAGGATGGACATGAAGAAGACTAAAGAGTACACTGAGATGTGTAAAGGGAATTCCTTCCCTATTTCAAGGGAAAATGGGAGGGGGTAAAAAAGGTAATTTCTCCCAAAACTAAATGTTTTAACAACCTGACATTGGAAGCTGACAAATGTCATCTACTTTCTTTATGTAAATTCATGAGTCCATCCCAGTTCTCAAAGATGTATTGGTCATTCATCACCTAGAGAAACCATATCCAGCTGCAGAGACACTTCATACATTACTTTAGCTATTCACTATTCTCCAGGGTCTGTGCCTGGTAACATCAGCTTTGTGTCACTATTTTGGCCCCTAAATATGTTGAACAAATTATGTAATAAGAAATAGTGACAAACGAATGTCCAAAACCTCTTTTTCTCACATGACTATGAGTATTTAACTTTGCCAAATCTTAATTTTCTCTTTTCAGTATCCTCCCAGGAATACTAAAACAAATTTAAGGATGTGGTTGTAGAGCTCCACAAGGGTTTAAATCACGCTTTTAGGTAAATGTATCATTTTAAGCTTCCCAGTTTTCTCTGGAGCTGAGAAATGGGCAGCCACATAACTTCTTACAACAGCTCACAGAAGACCTGGCCAATTGTTCTTACTTTGGGTCTTGTGTCTAGAGAATATCAGACTGACAAGCCTCAGCATCCTCCAAATGTAGCATAAACGTATTTCTCCATATGAGCCTTTTCCCAAAGAATATCACCACCTCATACACCAAGAAAACATCAAGAGGACTCTGAGGAATTAAGAGTAACAAGATTACAAAGAAAAAGATTTTTGTTGATGATTCCCAAATGGTAGCCCAAACACTTTGACTGTCCCAGTGTATTGCCTTTTTATCTATTGTATGACACTCCAGCCTGATGGGGAGAATAAGCCAACAGGGCCCTGTAGGCCAAATTTCCCAGCCTGATACCAAGATGACAACAATTATTCATAGAATCATGTCAGCATCCCACTTTTGTTTCTTTTTCAGGAGAAACCAGAGATAATAACCCTGCCTTAACTATTTTACACAGGTATCATTGCGATGAATTGGTTTTCCAGCCACAGAAATCACTTAACGCAGCTTTTTATCATTGCATTATCCCTACTCCCAAAATTCTGACTCCTGTGCTCTGTCAAACTGTCCCCTACACCTCTCACATCTTTCTCCTCTGAAGGCCACTCATCCTACTAGCATGGTAAAATGAAAAGTTGAGTTCAGCTTGCTATAATGCTCCTACAGAAAGTAACAACTGTTGAAACAAAAATGGAACCAGAGCTAGTTCAGCATTTAGAAGTAACCACACTTCAGCTTCACACTCTCACATATTTCACTGTCTCTTGTCATCCATATCAGACAGATACCTAACTATATTTGCCAGAGTACTCTTATGTGGTACACAGCCCTTGCTATAGTCAAAGCCATCTGCTCAGACATATTCCCCTGCAGATCTGAGACTGGAGAATGTGAATAGGCAATTGAAAGCAGTTCTGTGAGTAAAATTTGCTTTTTAACCTGACCCTTCACAAAAATGCTGAGACAAGGATGGGGGTAAGATATAATCTTGGGTTTCCTACATTAAAAGAAGCAAAGTTTGGATCTCATCATGCCAAGTTTATTTCTAACAAGACCCACTCTGATCACCCACGCCAACATCCTGGCTACTAGTGCTCACTCCATAGCACATTGGCTTCACTGGGACTGTGTGCACAACTGAAAGCTTGAAGCATCCATCCCCCACAATAGTTTTAGTTAGCACAGCAGATCAAGGAGTAGGCACAAAGAATTTTGTGGAAGCCAAGGCACTAAAATCTCTATCTTCTTAGTGAAAAAAATTTAAGGGACTGTGCAAAAGCAGGTGTGAAGTCTTGGAATTTGAATCTAATCTCATCAGATGCCCCATTAGAATCTAGTGAGACACATTATTGTGAGCAAATATGATCAGTCTGGCAGCTCTCTCATGCAAGCAGAAATGCTATTTTCACAGGAATCATAAAAAGCCCTTTTCTACCACTGGGCTAAACAAGGAGAAAATAAAAAGAACAGGGTGAGATGAAAAGAAGATACAAGACAGATGAAGAGGATACAAACATGAGTGGGAAACTGACAGATTTTCTACCTTGAAGAAAAGACAGAGAGCAACTAAACAGAGAGTGTGTCATGAAATTAGTCTAAAGACAATCTTGGTCTTGATTGACCAAGAAGGAAATGAAGGAGGAAAGTCAAGAACAGCAACCCTGAAGGGTACCTAGAAATTTCAAACCAAAAGGCTTGGATTTTCCTAGATGGCCAGCCTGAGGCAGAACAGCAAAAAAATGAGAGAAATATAACATATTACTGAGCAATGCCTTCACTTAGCCATCTGCTGTCAGCAGTCTAACAAAGAACTGACTTACTCAACTCCACGATGGGTGTGAAATTCACTGGATAAAGTTTTCCATATGTACATGCCCTGCTCTCCCCCACAGAATAAGCTCATCCAAAATAAATCAATGAGGTCCATTCTGCCTCTCCAGCTGACAGATTCCCATTAGTTCCACAGCATCCTGGGCCTCACCACACCAGTGCCACACTGGTAAGTGCCCAGTTTCATGGAGACCAGAGAGGGTCAGTGCCTCAGGCTGAGATAAGTTACAGCAAGCTCCAAAGCCTCCACACCAGTTCTAACATCCAGATTATAAACTCATGCAAAATATGAGTTTATCATGAAAATAATAGCACAGCAAATCCAATAATACTCACATTTACTGCATAAATCTTTAGATTATCTCATAAAAATAAATAATACACATCAGCTATCATATAACCATGGAGATTTGTTCCTGTTTTTTAACTCAGATCACTGTTTTGCATACAGAGGAAAGGGACGATTTTTGGTTTATCTTACAGCTTAATGTTTTTCACTTCTTTTTTTTTGAACAGACTTTTGCTGTGATGTCTGTAATCCAGCTCTCAGGCTACATAGTTTCTTCTGATATCCTGTGATAAAGTCCCAACTGGTAGGTCTAGTTTCTTCCCATATATCTTTTTAGATAAAGCCATTGCAGGAGGGAGAAGATAGAAATACAGTTGCCACAAGGCTTGGATTTGGCTAGTTTATCTTGCACCCTACTCCACTTTGCTGAAGGACATTAATTGTCCTCAGGTTTCCTTGGTCTGCACATTTTTTCTCCTTTTCTCCCCTCTATTACCCTCCCACCACAGGAATCATAACCGTGTGAGCAGCAACTGCCAAAAGGCAGCAATTCATAATCAGCAGAGTGATTACAAAGGAGCCAGCAGCAATGCTGAAGTTTACAGCACTTCCTGTGCACAAAACTACGTGGTAAAAATATTTGCTGCAGAGAGTAAACATGCTTAATGGGTTCCAGTTTAATTTCTCTTTTATAATCCTCTACTGAATGTATATAGTGCTTGGGAGAAGTGCAGTGCTGGCAGCACAGACAATGCAAGAGCCCTGCTGAGCTGCACAGCGTGGGCAGTGTGAGCACCTAAAAGTGCAAGCCCAGGTTTGGATGTGCCCTGGCCAAGGCTGGCCTGGCAGAGCTGCCAGGCTGACCCCAGGGAATGCCCTGTCACACTGGTTGTCCATGACACAACAGCATATTGCCATTATCAAAAAAGAAATTCGAGAGATACGAGGCCACCAAAAAGCTTTAGAGATTTTCCAACCCTTTTTCAAACAGACTGCATTTCCAGATCCCAGGCACAGAGGATGTTCACCGTCTGGAGCCTCACATATGCAAGACTCAATGTGTTTTTCTCTCATCTTCCCTGCACTTCCTCCGAGCTCCAAGAGCCAGGAGAAATTTACAGAATCACAAAACTACAGAATCATTTCTTTTGGAAAAGACCTCTGGGATCATCATGTCCAGCCTTTGACTGACCTGCACCTTATGGGCTGGACAGTAGCACCAAGTGACATGTGCAGATTTTCCTTGGACATCTCCATCTCCACCTCCCTGGGCAATCTGTTCCAATGTTTAACAGCCCCTTCCCAACTAGGCTGGCTCCAGTGCAGGTCAGCTATTGGGAGGAGTAACAGGTTACAAAGGCTTAAAACCTTCAACTGATCTGGCATGATTTAATGGGGGAAAGTCAGCTCATCCTCCAGATCTCTTGTCCAATTCAGATTTTACTTTGAATACATCAGGAACTACTGGGACTGGCAAGTGGCTATCTTCTATACAACAGTGGAGAGCCATGGAGGAGATATATTCCTTCTCCATCCCTAAGTTTTACTAAGTGCACCCTTCCCCACTCGTTTAGTAGATACAGAAATGGGGCAGACAAAATGAGACTCCGGGGGGGGAAAAAAAAAAAAAAAAAAATAAAAAAAAAAAAAAAAAACCAAAAAAGCAAGCAACCAACAAAAAAAAAAAAACTAAACTGAATCCCACCCCCCACCAAAAAAAAAAAAAAAAAAAAGTCCCATTCAATTTATTCTTTTCAGAGAGGCTGCAAGAGAATCCCTGTCTTTTTAGCTCCCAGAGCAAAAAGACTGCAAAACCTGTCTTTTTAAACAGAGGCCTTTATCACAGCATAGGTCTGCTTTTCCAGGAAATCAAGAAATTTCTGCTTTTGTTCCTGTGTGATAATCTGTTTAAATAATGCCTAAGACTGAGAGTTGAATTCATTCTGGCCTCATTAGTTGTTTGGGGCTGTCTTGCCAGAGGATGGTGAAGAGAAATCCTGAGATAATGGAGCACTCTGGATCTGAGTTTCTCTAAAGAAATGTGGAGGGATTGGGCAATTCATTCATCAAGACTTGAAAATATAGAAGCTTTCAATACTGTCTTTTGCATTTAGGGCTTAGGAAAAAGTGGCCTCATCCTTGCAAGGTGGCAGGATAATGCAGTTTTTCTGGGAGCAGGGGAAAGAGACAAGAAAACCATCAGTGTGATAAGAATAGTGTGGAGTCATGATCTAGAAAAGATGGTTGATACAATCTTGTATTTTTTTGTTGCTAATTGTCCTCATTGCTGGGGGGAAAATTCTACTTCTGAAAAGCTGACCTGTATACTATGAACCACTGGTAGATCCCACAGTGGCTGTCATTCCCAGGGAGACAGTCCTGGGGAGAAGTCATATGCAGAATTGCCAACCCTAAGTGTCAGACAAGTTTTAGTTTTGCAACCTATGACAGTCAGTCTGTTATGTCTCCTGTTGCATCACCTGTTGCTGGACATTTCACTTCAGCAGTGGATTTTGGGTACAACAGAGGATAACTGCACCTTCCACAGTTTTGAAGGAAAATAAAACTACAGGAGAAAAAAGACTTGGATAAAATGATCAAGGTAAAACATCTACTAGGAGAGGATTCACTCAAGAAAAGAAGTTTCTGCAGCAATGGAAAGGCCCTTAGAAGCACTTTACCTCCCACATCAGGGAACCTAAAAAGAATTGAATGTGTTTGACATTGCACAGGTACACTATATGGGTACTGCAGGAACCACAGGTCTCTAGTTTTCAATGTTTTCAGAAGATACATTTCTGCCATGTGAAATATGGCCATGTTGGTGAATTGCTTAGAATTTTCATTTTGATTCCAACTTTCATACGATTGAGATGAATACAGGTGTACAAGGCATCTGCTGGATCAGAACACTCTTGTTTGTATGAATATTTTTATTAGTTTTTCTCTGCTTTAGTTCTGTGCTTACAAATTGCTACTATCTAATGAAAAAGCACAAGGACTGATTTTTTTCTGTTGTTGAACACTGTATGCCATCTTCAAAACATGAGCCCAGAAACAGCCTGACCCAGGGATTTTTCAAGTGAGTCAGCTATAAAATGAGTTTCATTACTGACATCAAGGCAAAATGCACCTGATAGCTCATGAGGTGCTGACAATTGCTCATCATACCCTTAGTGATGTCCTGTGCTGTTCCTTTGAATGGCTCACAGCTTCCAGCAGCTACCTAAAGGACAAATGGACTGTCTTTTCATTTCCCTTGTTAGATAAAGTTCTGCAGAGAGGTGACAGGATGAGGCAAATGATAAGGGATAAAAAACAGAAGAAAAGACCCCAAAAGCAACAACATAAAAATTGCTTCCTTAGAAATTTCTAAGCCACATTGCAGACAAAGCCATCTGTTAAGAGCTTCTCAGACTGCATTGTCCAATCTCGCAAAGATCCAAAGCTGCAATGTGGTGAAGAAAAGTGCAGTGCAGACAGACCCAGCAGCACCAGAAGAATATGACTCAGGGTATCTCCATCATCTCTCCAGGTAAGTTTTTAAACAACTAAATTTTGAGACCTGCTTTAATAAAGTTCTGGAAAAGGAAGTGAACCATTACAGCTGATAAATGTATTTATTTCCAAGACATCACCTGAGAATAATTTAAAGACCTAAATTATGAGATTCCAGAACATGGTAAATTATGATTCACATCACAACCTTTAACAGTCAAAGTTCAGGATGATAAGAAGTTGATTAAGGAATGTCCACTTTTAAGACATCATTTCTTCAATTCACCAGTGTAGTCATTGGTGAAACAAATAGAGAAAATTGGGAGCTGCTGAAGAAAATTTGAAGCAGGGAGGTGAGAAAAATTGCTCCCTTTGAAAATTTTTTTTTCTTCTTCAAAATGGCTTAAACAGCAGTCATAACAAGATACACAGTTTTCTTACTGAATGAGGCAAGGGATAGTAGAAGTGTCTTATCCTACAGCATTCCAATTCTGGCTGTATACAGATCTTTCCATACCCATCTTCTGCCTAGGAGTAATGGGACAGAGGGAACTAGGAAGAGGATAAAGGTAGTCATGACAATAAAATATCAGCATTTTTTGAAGGCAAGTGTCTGCACTTAAAAGGGAAAGAAGTCTTGAGCTTCAAAAATGCTGTTGCTGGCTTTTAAAATAGCATGGGAGAAACTATCATGCCGAAGATGTTCTGGAAATTTCTTTGGTAAGATTTTAGGCAGGAGTTGACAGATATTATTATATGTATGTATGTTTGTGTCCTATGCAAAAGTTCCCACACTGGAGTATTGTGTTAAAAGAGATTGTGAGAACTTGATGGAATGGTAAACTCTCATCCATCACTTCCCAATTAACTACTCAGAAGTCCATTTGTTTATAACAAGGTAAAATCATTTTGCTGTTTTCAAGCTAGTGGAAAAAAAAAAAACCAAACCAACAACAACAAAAAAACCAGCTGAAACTACTCAGTACACTTGTATTTCTAGATGCACATGTTTTAAAATGACAAATTAAATGTCATTTAGGGGGGCAGAAACTTTTTAAAAAGTTGCTTATCTTTCCCTCAAGTTTGGATGTCTGTCTTCTCTAAAGCAAACCCTTTCTAAAGTTTTTGTGAGGGATCCAATTCAGACCTCTTTCAATGTGTAGGACCCAAAATCCAGACAATTGAGGACAGTTTCATGTTGTTGCCTCTTCAGCAAAACATTTTTCTTGGAGGAATGGAAAAATCAAACTAATTTACACTGAACTACACTATTATTGTTATTAAGTTTAGGGAGAAATACATAAAATCAGAGAAGGTTGTACCAAAGATATGAAGTTTGTATCTGCTCAGAAAAAAAAAAAAAAAAAAAAAAAAAAAACTGAACTCTATGATAATTATAAACAGAGATTTTCCATCATCAGGATATCTATTTCCACACTCAATGTTTGCCTTTTGTTTCAAGGTAATTTTCTTATGATTTCCTAAAAGGAAAAATCTTTCCAAACTTCCTATTTGTCCTGGCAATTAACTTCAGCCACTTAATTTTCTTCAAATTTATATACCTAAGGTAAAAAGACCTCAGAGAGGCAGATTCTGTTTTCCAGGGTCTTCTGAAGGTTACAGCAGTAAATTACAGATTCTAAACTAATATGCATATAAGAAAGTAACAGAACCTGAAAAGTGGCAAAATATTAGCAGCTGAGGACATAGTAAAAACTAATAATGAAAAAGGCATAAGATACAGTGATGCTTCCTCAAGGCTGGTTTTCTGATTTCAGAAGCAGCCAATACTGAATGCTCTGGAGAGCAGGGCAATTCATCTATTTCTACAATACTTTGCTAGAAAGCAAATGTTGGCCTGACCCCAGCTGGTGATTAGGTTATACTGAGGAGTTTGAGGATTGATAGCCCTTGTCATTTTAAATTAGCACTAAATGTAGTTGAGGATGTTATTCTTATTTGGGTAAATATTGCATTCTTTTTTGCAAATCATCTGTATTAAGGTATTTGTCTCATAAAATAGATTGAATTCCACTATTAAACTGTGTGCAGTATAAAAAATAGCTCACGTAATTCATTTTTACAAGTGTTGCCTTTAACTTTCCTCAGTAAGAACTCTTGACAAGTCATTCAAGGTTTTTCAAGCCTCTATCAACTCCTATCTCTTTCTTTCTTTCTCTTTCCATACAAAATACCAAGACTTCTGATCTAACACCAGAAAAAAACAAAAAACATTCATTTGGTTTGTGTTTGGAGTTTGTAAGATCCCTCAAAATTTTCTTTTGTTGGAAGATGTACTGTTAATTTACATTTCTAAAGTAGCTTATGACAAATATAATAAACACATAAATGTTTCTAAAAGAATGCATCAATCCACCTGATCTTCCTTGTGCATAATTAACACTTTGGGACAACTTCTACCCAGGGTGTGAAGGAGGGCATTGAGAGCATTTCCCAGCCATCAGCCTTGTTTAATTTCAGTTTCAACTTATTTGAATAACTGTAGAGAACTGTTTTCCTCTTCATCAGCTTGGTCATATCACCCCAGCATGAGTAAGGCATTAGAAGATCTTTTGTCCATTTGTGCTAAGTGCAAAAATTATGACACCCTGAGAATGAGATAACTTTTTTCCCAGGGGTGGAACAAGCATCCATTAGAGACTTTGTGGATGCATTTTCTGTGACTGGAGTGTACCCAGCTCACCCTCTGCTACGGGTCTGGCATGCCTTTCACAGCAAAATAAAAGAAATTATATCAGTGTGACTGATTATGCTAGCATTTAGCATTTGCTTTAATACAGTCTTGGAGAAAATGTTTGATTTTAAACACTAGAGTAATTATATCGACTTCAGAAGAGCTATTGGTATGCTCAGAAGAAAATATGTATTATGAACGTTTTGTGGAATTTTGACAATAGGCAGGCACTGAGGCATTAGATGATGTAGATTAAATGTATAAGCCTCTCATCTTCCACCAAGTTCCTTCTCTTGCAGACAATTTAAAATTTTGTGACTGATGCACAGAAAATGGGAAAATACAATGAGGAAAATGTCATGTGTCTCCTCAGAATTGCTAAATATTTTCAGCTAGCTTTTCTTATTATATTTGCCCCTTTAGAAACATGAAGCCCTGCTAATTAAGGGAGGACTGGAGACTTGTCAAGATTATGAGAGTACTGCTATGACATAACCATAATTCTTGATGACATTTCACTTTCCCCATCCAGAAAAATCTATCACACTTTCTGAGATGTGACCTTCATCTTGTTAAATGAATACTAGAGCAAAGAGCTCGTTTGACCTCTTACCTGCCCTCCCCTCTCCACCCTCTGTCTGGCCTCAGCCAGTCTGTCAAGCTTGTTTGCTTCATACTAATTAGCTTGATTTCTTTGGCTATTGTTACTTAGCACACTTTCTTTGTTTTTGTCTCTCTTCTGACTTTGCATGTAGCTATTTGGACCACATAGTTTCTCCTTTCTAACTTGCCCATCAGATTCTTATCTTTTCTTCTTTATTTTTTTTCCCCAATTTTGGTGAAACTCCTTATTTAGCCACATTTGTCTTTTGGCACACTCCCTGCTGGCAGAGGAGCATGCCACATGCTTTTCTTTCTCTATTCTATAGTTCTTGGGGTTTTCTGTTCCCTCAGTCCCACTCCTCAGCCAGTTTGATTTTTATGACCATGTAGCTATTTCTCTGGAGAAACACAAGTCTGACTCCAGCATCTTTTTGTTCTCCTTCTCCTCATTTAGCATTCATTTTTGCTGCACTCTCAGATCTAATGAGATTGTGATCAATGCTTCCCAAGTTGCCCCTTGCCTACATGTCTTCAATCATACCTTGGCTGTATAATCTACTACACTCTTCCTTCTGTCAAGTGACAAACATATATAGTTAATGTTAAAAGCATTCTGGAACCACAAAACAAAGCTTTCTTTTCCCCTTCACTTAATAAAGTGGAATCTACTTTGGTAATTGCAGAATTTCCTTTGCATCTTTTCTCATGCAAAAGCTGTAATTTATGTGGGGGTTTTTTTGGGGGTTTTTTTGGGGTTTTTTTTGGGGTTTTTTTGTGGAGTCACTTTAGAATCCAGCTCTTTCTATTATGGAAACTCAATACATTCCAGCTTTCAGCCTACTCAAGGAAAAAAAAGCAAAACAAGTATGACAAAATATCCTTTCACACACAATTATCTACCAGGCAATCACTATCCCATAATATTATCTCACAAAATAACCAGCTCTCAGGCAACATTGGCTTATCCCTGCAATGTTTGTGTGTGTCTGTCTTACACGAGATACCCTGGATTTCACAGGTGGTAGGGAGCACCTTGGGATGCCGTGGTTGGTTACCACTGTAATTAACCAGCTTTAATCAGTGCTGGGCCTGGAGTGGACACAAAAGGGCTGTGATGCCAGGTGGAAACATCCAGCCTCTTCTCTGCTGGGTAGAAACCCAAGTCTAGAGCTCTTTGAGCTGTGCTGATTTGTAGAGCAGTGCTTCTCTGCTTTGCCTGTGTTTGCCTGGTTTGTTGACTCTGGTGACTCTTTTCCTTCAAAAGAAACTTAGGTGAAAATCACCTTCCCACCTTTGGCTCAGCCAAACGCTCCTATTCAACCTCCAGAAGAGAAAACTTGGGCTTTCTCTAAGCAGTCATAAACAAATGAATTTTGCTCTAAGGACTGACAACAACAACAACAACTTAAAAAAAGAGAGAGAGAGATGAGCTCCATGTCACGAAATATTTTGAGGTTTTGACTTTTTTTAAGCCTTTAAGTGCCTCTGCTCTGTCAAGTGCCTTTTTCTTGCACATTATTTGTCTTAGACTGGTGGCTTTCTGACAGCTTATGTGTTATATTTGAATGCATTTTCCACAGTGTACGAGCTATGACAACACAAATCATCCAGACAGATTACCAGGGAACAGTGCAGCTCATCCTCTTTACAGCAGAGAGCAGGAGCAGAGGGGCTGTGGCCAGGGGAGGCTGATGGAGCTCCCCTCTGGGCTCTGCCCTGCCCACCCTGAGGCACTGGGGCACTGGGGAAGGGCCAGCATTTCACTCCCAGGACTTCAGGGGCTTTGGGGTTCTGCACAGGAGATGAAACCAATTTATGATCAGACCTCTGCACATCTGTGCCATTATGGAAAGGTAATAAATATCAGGAAAGGAAAGGATATCACACACTCAATTTGAGAAAAACTGAAAGTCCTATGCCACAGGCCAAATATAGAACTCCATTAACCATTGTGAAGCACTGTTGATGAGGAGAGTAAAAGAACAGCCCAGGAGGAAATTAATAATTCTGTATTAAGTGCAGAGCCTGGATGGTGTTTGGTAAATAAAGCCTGAGGTCATGCATTGACTGATGGGGAAAACAAAATATTGAATAACCACCAGTTCAGCAAATACTATCCACCCTGTGCAGTGAAGGAAGCATTTTACCTATGGATTAAGGAGAATATTGTCACCTGAAAAAAAAAAAATCGCACCAGAATTTTATGCACACAAAGGGGTCAAATAAATTTCCACAGTAGCTTCAGTTATTCAGTCCCCTAATTTCTCGCTTTTCCCATTTTTTTCTCTGAAATATATATTTTATATATATTTATATATTTATATATTATATATATATATATTAATATATTTTATTATTAATATATATATTAATATATTAATATATATTAATATATATATATTATTAATATATATATATATTAATATATTTATATATTTCCTTATGAGGTTGGTACCTTTTTGTTATTGTTTTAATGAGAAAAGGTAAAAACAAGCAGCTTACATCAACATCAATCAGCTTCAACATTGTGCAAGTTTATTTCAATTGCTACATCTTCTGGTTCCAGCAAGGTTTGTGGGCTAATTATAGTTATAAATATAAATATATAAATATATAAATATATAAATATATAAATACACAAATATATAAATATATAATATATAAATATATAAATATATAAATATATAAATATATAAATATATAAATATATAAATATATAAATATATAAATATATAAATACACAAATATATAAATATATAATATATAAATATATAAATATATAAATATATAAATATATAAATATATAAATATATAAATATATAAATATATAACTATAACAGGAGAAAAAGACTTGGATCATTCTGCTGAAGGACAGATAAAGGCTGTCTCTAGGCCCCTGATGACTCAGAGGTGGCTGGTCCAAGCATCACCCTTGTCCATCCTCATGCTGGAAGAGTGAGAGCAGATCCAGCAGTGCTTACAGAGGAGTGCAGGTTGGGCCTCTCCTTCCCTCACACAGAGACTGTGCCTGGTGCTCCTGCTGAGCCTGAGCTGCTGCTGCTGCTCCTGGGCTGCTGGCCAGGCCATGGCCCTTCTCAGTGCTCATCTTCAGTCTTTCCAACAGCAGGGACCCAGGAATAAAAAAAATTAAAAATTCGTATCTCATCTAAAGTTCTAGCTGGCAACTTGGAAGGGATGGAAGAGAGCACAAGGAAAAGAAGCAGCAGAATTTCCTCTGGTTTGAGTCTTTTACTTGACAACTTTCAAAGGTCTTTTGCACAAGATAGACAGCTTAGAGCTTCTAAAGATGAAGATAAAGTTGGCAAAGAAAAGGAAGGAGATGTATGAGGAAGAGAGGGAGGTAGAAGAGGTTATCACAAAAAACCTGGAAAGGTACACAAATAATGTTTCATTACATGATCCACTGTAATTTTCATGCAAATCAACAAGACTGACTGCTTAAACTGGGCTTTACTGAGCCAAAATTGCACATAATAAATGACTCGTGACCAAAAATTAGCAACACATACCATTAATGGAGAATCCTCTGAGGTGAGTGTGGAAACTGATAAAGAGGTGTCAGAGGTGAAAATAGCTGGTGAAAGGAACTGAGACAGCGCAGGGCTGGAGAGCTGGGAGATGCAGGCAGACACCAAGCCATGAAAGCAATGACAAGAAACAGAAGTCTGCCCCAGAAGAGCTGCTAAGCTCAGCGGGAAACTCAAAATTTAAAAATTCCTTGGGTTGATTTTAGTATTTTACTACGTAAGGAAACTACTTGGAATTAATCAGATTATACAACAAACAATGTCACTCAACACAAAGATTGAAAACTAGGATCAATATAAATCTGTTCACCCTCTTTCAGAGAAGTGATCATAGAAGCTAATGAAATGCAGATAAGTGCATTAGGTTTTCCTCTTTTCATGCATCCTCTTATCCTGTCATTTCAAACTCAAAATCAATCTGAGTTACCTTAAGTGGCAATACTGTGTCTTTAATCCTTGATTCATTTGTTGTGAAATATAGTCAAAATAATAATTTGAAAGGGAAATTTGAAAATGTCAGCTAGTAAATGCATATTTTACTTATTTTAATGTTTGTTGATTTGAGGCTTTGAGGGCAACACGGTAAATATTCAGTTTGGCTGGCACAAACTGTGCAGGAATCTAATAGAAAGCAATATTGTTGAAAATGGATATCAATTGAAAACAGAGAGCAGTGTCAACTATTCCCCACTGGGAGCAGACAACAATAAAACCAGTCAAGCATTACACAGTTGAGCCTGCCAAATGTCATTAGAGTGTAGAAAAAAAGTAAAGGCACATACGAAGGGGGGGATATGGTGTGGTTGTAGAATGGGGGATGTACTCGCCTTATTTATATTTTTGCCCTCGACAATTTAGTAACAAAACTGGGGGGAGAGGGTGTTGTGGTGTTGGACGCAGACACAATGGGATGGTGGACCCCAAAGTTTAAATTTATTATGATGGTGTTGTGAGATAATTCAGGAAAATAGGGAAACATATCATCCTACTGTGAATTAAGAACACCAGAAAGATAAAGCAACGCAGTTTAATGTCTCTCAACTGCACGGCAAATTACATCGGAGCACAATTTTAATTTTTAAATATCTTTTCGTTTTCATAAGTCTTTATACCGAGATTACAGTATTAGGTGGGATAATTAGGCCAATTTATTTTTTAAGCTCTGCCAAAACAACAATTAAAAATAACAAAACAAACGCAAACCCCGATCTGCGAGGACGAGATTTTTTTTTTTTTTTTTACAGGGCAGCGCTGAGGGCAAGATTTGCTGCCTGGAGTGAGCCCCGGCTGTGAGAGATGAGGGAGGGAGGGATGGAGGGAAGGAGGGAGGGATGGAGGGAAGGAGGGAGGGAGGGATGGAGGGAGAGGGGGAGGGAGGGATGGAGGGAGGGATGGAGGAAGGGAAGGAAGGAGGGATGGAGGGAAGGAGGGAGAGGTGGAGGGAGGGAAGGATGGAGGGAGGGAAGGAGGGAGGGGTGGAGGGAGGGATGGAGGGAGGGAAGGATGGAGGGATGGAGGGAGGGAGGGATGGAGGGAGGTAAGGAGGGCGGGAGGGAGGGATGGAGGGAGGGAAGGAGGGAGGGAAAGAGAGATGGAGGGAGGGAAGGAGGGAGGGAGGGTGGAGGATGCCGCCCGGCGCTCCCAGGGCGGCGGCGGCGCTCCCGCGGCGCTCCCGCAGCTCCACCTAGTGCGGGGCGGCCCCGGCACCGGCACCGGCACCGGCACCAGCAGGCTGACAGCTCTCCGCAGCCACATCACGCAGAGTGTCTTCCTGGTACTCGAATTTTTGTGCGCTTTCACCTGCCCTGCAGGTGAGCCGCTCCACCTTTGATCCCCCCTGTTGGTGTGTGTGTGCCTGCGCCTTTCCCGGATTCCAGGATTTCCCATTCCTTTCACTATCAACCAGCCTTCCTAATCAGGAGTTTCTGCTTCACTGACTGCGAGCTGAGTTTGACTAAAGGACCTTGCACTTCTCAGAGTTTTTTACTATTTTTTACCTGCGTATTTACTGTCTGGTGATAGACACACAGCCTAGAGGGTGCTTCACTTCTCTACTGGCTTCAGAGACTGAAGTTCTTCTCATCTAACAGCAAAATGTGTCCCTGAGCTCATCCCTGCCCAGCTCTGCAGATCCCCACCAATGTTCCTGCACCTCAGGCAAGCAGGGAAGACTCACCTGTCCAAAGCTCATGCTGACCAGCTTCCAGCCTTACTAAGTATACCTGATCTGTGACATTTATGGAGCATTTGGGACTTTCTGAAATGCCCAACAGCAGAGGTGACATCACCCAGGGTCCCCCAGGCCTCAAGTCAAATGCAGTCATCACTCCAAAAGGAACTTCATTGTTTACTCAGTCCAAAGACTCTGTTAAGACAAAATATAATCTGCAGAGCACTACAATATGTTTATTAATCAGTTGCCTACATTGCTGCATAGTAAAAATGCAGGTCAAAATAGCTGGGTAGAGATAAAGCATGTAAAGCACAGATCAAAACTACCTTTACCATGTGGTAACATAGTTGTTAGATCACAACTGTGTCTCTGAACTAAAAGAGCCTGCATCCTGTTAAAAATTCCCACATCCCCATGGCAAATTTTATTTCCTTTTGAATTCAGTTGTAAAAATTGGAAGCAAGGAAATTCACAGGCCAAAACACTGTCTAGATAACATTAAGGGGCATGTTGCTTCCAAAGCCTTGCGTGGGTTTTAGCCACACGTCTCCCACTGATTTTAATGGGATTTGCATGGCTAAAATCCTGTGCAATGCTTTGAAAGTGTATCCCTGAGGGTTTGTCATGAATTCATAAAGCCCCAGAATTTCTGAGTTAAAACCAAAATACAATGTTGGCTGATTTTAAAGGCTTGTTACCACTCTCCTAATTAAAATACAGCTTAGTTTAGTAAAAGGTCTATTCTGCTTTGCATATAATGTATATGTGTTTAATATAATTCTAGTATGTGTATAATTTATATGGTTGTGTTATTTACACTACAAAAGAGTTGTGTTATACGCAACTTCTAATTTTCATAACACTTTCATTATACATTGGGTAGCAAGCTCCAAACAATGAATAAAATTGCTACTGTTCTTTCAATGAGCTCATAAATGTCACTGAAGAAATTGCCATCATGCTAAGGGTGAGTTGGTTTTGTGGCACACTTATTGACAGAACAGTTTATTCTCATATAAGATTAAAACATTTTCTTTAAAATGTTTCACATGGTATTACATCATTAAGGACCATGAATGGTAGGAACACAAATCAATACCTCACAAAATGTTTGGTTTCTGATGAATGCACAAAATTAAGGAAAATCACTGGGAAGGCTGTTCTTCTTTCATTCTTGTGCCTCACAGGAAGGCTCTCAGGTCAACACTGTCTTAATATAAAGTGATTCATGAACAGCCAGTATGTCAGGTCAGCAAAAGCAAACTTGTACTACAGACTAAGACAGTTTCTTAATGCTCTGCATTACTATTCCCACCAAATTTGCAGGTTTACTTGTCTTCATTTTCAACACTTCTAATCTGTTCCTGCATTCTTCTTTGTTTTCACCTTCATTAGAGTTGGATAATAATATATTTGGTTATCATCAGATAGAAAGAACACCCTACTCCTATATATCTACCAAGGTAAGCAGGCATTTTAGCACATCCTGACTTGTCATATTAGATATCCAATAGGTGGTTATTAAACACACATAAATCTTATTCTGTGTAAGCTAACAATCACACCTCAAATACTTGCCAGCAAAATGAGTAGGTATAAGAAATTTCAACCCAGCTTTGCAATTTGTGTTAAATTTCTTGTGTTAAGCTTAAAAAATCATGGAATCACAGAACAGGTGAGGTTGGAAGGGAACACAGTGGGTCATCTGCTTAAAGCAGGGTCATCCCAGAGCACACAGCACAGGATTGCATCCAGACAGTTCTTGTAGATCTCCAGCGGGGGAGACTTCACAACCTCTCTTGCTAGAGAGGTGGTTTGGTTATTTTTGCTGATCACCCAAATCATTAAAACCATTTTCATCCTTGCTACAAGGTCAAACAGGATTTGGGAACATCAGTTTCAAAAGCAGATTCCAAAAAGAATCAGCTTTCCAGGCTCAGAGCTAAGTAACAGTAAAGCACAGCAAATTTACTTGTCATCATCAGCTGAACTAGCCCAATATGCAAAAGCAAATCATCTTGCAGCAATCCAGTCCTTTTAAAATTTCTTATTTTGTATTTTGCTACCAAGAGGACTCTTAATGTATGGAAGTTACCCTGCAGGATGAACAATCCCTGGCAGGTTTTCTTTAATGAGGACTGGTTCCATAGCTCAGTGGTCCACAAACTGTAGCCCACGGCTCTGTAGTGGCCCAAAAGCCTTGGATAATAAAGAGAAAAATATACCAACTTACATTGTGTCCAAACATGCCGTGCTGCTGTTTTCAGTGTAGTTTTCCTGACTTGCCAGGAGGAAGTTTTCAGCTAAGTGCAATTTGCACATTTGCTCTGGGCCTTTCTTTGAAAAATGCCCTGGTATGTTCCTCAAAGGGCACATGGCAGCTGAGGGTTAAAGGTGGTACACTAGTCTAGAAAAGCCTTAGGGCCACTGCCTTAGCTGATTCTGGGCAAAGCATTTTCATTGAAATCATCAATCCTTGCATTTTAACTCTGATACTCATTACCATTCTTTTCAAATACCATAAAAATTAAAGATAACAGTGCATGAACCCTGAAAGGCAATATCCCTTGGCCTCACATATGCATAAGATTTCTCCTCCTCTCCTTTTTTCTTTTCCTTTCTTCCTCCCCTCTAATCTCTCTCCTCATTGATTGCTCTTTGATAAACAATAACATACAAGATGCAAAACTCACAGAGGCAATCAAACACACAAGAGTAAAACCATACAAGAGGTAGTGTCTATGCACTGCCCCCCTCTTCACTTGTTTTATTCTTAATTTAGATCCCTGTGGAATTTTCCTGTTTGCCAGAGACACATTGCACATTCTGATTGAACATGTTCTAATTCTTCCATGGGAAAAAAGACATGGGGAAAAAAAAACATAAAACAAAACAACAAAATCACAACCTCTTTGATTTTAAAAGAAAATTGTAATCTGTATTGTCATCTCTGAGTTTGCCTTTGTCAGCAAGGCTGGAAGAATATGTTCTGATCAAATATTTGGGTGTGTGCTTTTCATTCTGAAGATGAGGACCTCAGCTCCTGACATATCTTGGATGGTGGCCAAGTTTAGACCCCTAATAATTTAAAACAATCACCACCTGCTTCAAAGGGTGGGAAAAAGACTCCTCCTCCTTCTTGCTGATCACTAGTCTAGGATGAGTAAAATCTTTTACTGCATCAAATTGAAATGTAATAGGTGCAAGAGAATTGAAATCTTGCACTGAGCACTTCATTACCTGCAAGCTTCAATGTTTGATTTTTTACTCTGTCAAAAACATAAGCATGCAATGGTTTTTCAGATCTCTGAGTTAGCTACTTTGCCTCATAAGACCTGTTACTTAAGCCATGTAAAGCCTGTCATTTTCAGCCTTTTGATGTGATCTGAACAGGATGTGTGTGTATATGTACATCCATCAGTAGATATGCACATTTGCAAAGTAAAAATATCTTTATGGCTATTCTGGAAATTCTTACAGCTATTATAACATCCATTCAACTTCTACAACAGTGTTTTAGAATAAAGACTGTCCCAGATCAATGCACATCCATTTCAGACCCAAGAAGATTTTAAACAGGGTGTCATCCATCTTTAGGAACAATGGATAACTTTTTTCAGCCATCAGTTGCAAAGGAAAAAAATGTGCCTTTGAAGATGCATGGAGTGGGAGCTGCATGGAAGTCCTCAGAGAGCAGCACTGCCCCTTCAGCTGTTTTCCCAGCCAACAAGCTTCCCCCAGTACTGCTTAAATGTAAATGCATCACATCTGCCATGATTCCACCAGGAACAGCAGATTGCTTGGCATTATCCAGATAAAACAAGGTCTTGCTTGCCCATGTCTTGACTTTCCTTCAAAGACCCCAAGCATCAAACAGATGGGAAGATGATTTGGTGGTTGGATGGTTTATTTCAGGCCAGCAGGAGGTCCCAGGAGATGGGCTGAGAAGCACCCTGCTGCCTAGGATGAGCTGGGTTCAGGTGCTTGGGAAAATATGAAAGTAAAGCTAGTTTTGTAGGCAGAAGTGAGGAGGAGGAGGATTTACTGCAGCAGTCACAAGGATGGGGCTGAAGCTCAGCAGTGGGACCCAGACCCGTGTCACAGGGCCACTCTGGGATGCCCAGGGTGGCCCAAGGACCCAGCTTCAGCTCCCTGCATGGCTAGGTGAAGATACATTTGCAGGTGGCCCTGTGGCACCAATCCCTCCAGCGCAGGAGATGCCGCTAATTAGAGGTTTTTAGATTCATTAAGGCATTGCCTGAGGACTGCCCTCACATGGTTTGCTGTGCTGGAACAGGATAACATCCCCTACAGGAAATGGTATCTCTTCTGTGCTTCTACAAGCAGACAGAGATCCAGGCTTCATCCTGTTAACCCAAGGGACTCCTGCTCGACACCCCCTGCACCTCCCAGGGAAAGGGAGCATGTCTGCCATCCCACCTTTGGGCAATAGCTCTGGCTTGGATGATTTTATCCTTCTAAAAAGGACCCAATGCGTCCTCCCATAAAAACTTTTAAGGCAGAAATTGAGTTCTTATAGAAAAAAAATAAAGATTTTTTTTTCTTTTTCTCTTTATTAAAAGAGATGTCCAAAGCTGTAGGATGTGCTCCTTTTGCATACCCATAGTAATTTACTGGGCAAAAAGAAGAAAAAAGACCCTGTTTTTTTCCCCTCCACAAAATCTAGCAGACATGCCTCAGAACATTCCAAAAGAAATGTTAATAGAAGAGTATATTGTGGCTCCACGCTTTTGAGGGCTTTCATGAATTGTGAGAATGATTGTCCGTGCATGTAGATTCAAAGATGGGTTTTTTTTTTTCTTAACTGCTCCTTGAACAGCACAGTCCATATTTGACAAGTTAGAAGCATTAGAGAATAAATTCACAGAGATGAAAATAGAATTTCCAAAAAAGTTTTCCTTAGACTTCAAAGCAGATAAAAAGAATTCAAGGAAGTTTGATCTTTATTTTATAAGTATGTACAAGAGAAAGAGAGAACGAAGGCAACAGTCAAAGAAAAGTCTAGTTTAATATTTCTCTTGTGGGCATACATAATGAGAAGTGGAATGCCACAGTTCCTCAGTGTTCATAGGGTAGCAATTCACTGCCATAAAATTATATCTGCTTCTTAGAAAATCCCTTCACTTCTCTGTTTTTGTCTGAAGTATGACAACTTGCTCTTGAGGCTTACAGATGTTGAGCTGTACTGGATGGATTATTCCTAGAAAAATTATAACCTAACAAAGATGTAATCTTTCTTTAAGTTTCCCACCTGAAAGCCAGTATATTTTCTCTAGAAAAACTAAGAGGGAAATTAATTTTTTTAAGCAAAACCTTGCAAATGTTTCTAGTTTATAGAAAATCAGACAAAAAGGAATAGGTGAAGAGTATTCCTATTTGGGCAAAAGAGCATTTCAACATTCTAGCATTTGCAAAGAAAACTGATCTAAGTGAATGTTTACAAAATGACAAACAATACACAAAAAAAATAAGGGTGCAAAGAAAAAAAAACCAGAATTAAGCAGAGTGCTTTTTTTGTGAGGTTTTATTTTTAAAACTGTATTTTTCCATAGGTCAGTGTCTGTTCAGGCTAATTATACCCATACCAGAAACTAAATAATGCCTGGGACTCTTTCCAGCTATGGTGTTCCATCAGCTGTACAATTAAATTGTCCCAAGCAGAACTTTGGCCCAGGCCAAAAAGAACTCTTTCAAACAGGTTCTGGGCTTGGCTTAGGAGCTATTGTGGCCAGTAACCATTTCTGGATATATTTTTGGATATAATCACCCTGTGCAAGAGAGAATTTATTATCACAAGTGCAACCTATTTTGTACTGGTTTGCTCAAATACCAAAGAAGAGTGCTAGTTACATAAAATTTGCTTGTATGAACATGACAACTTGATCTGTAACATGTCAAAGCAGGGACCTGATAAACAAACCTCAGTGACTATAGGTGTGAGAATGTGTGCTGGATTTACACTGTGCTTATAAGAAAGGTGCTTGCTCATGCTTGGGGTCAGTAGGTGGAAGACAGCCTCAGAGCACAGAGAAAATATGGATGTTACATAACAAGGACCTGCTTTCCTGGGCTTAATTGACTCATTTTTCTTCTAATTTCTATACTCTAAGTGCAGAGATACACTCATCTGATCAGTACCATTTTACTCAATGTTTTCCTAGCACAGAGTAGGTTTGCCTTTTCAGAGGCCCATGGAAGTACCAAAATTTGACATGAGTTACTTTTGAATTTTTAAAACCTCATGCAAATCTGATTATTGGCAAAAAAGATACAGATAATAAAAATGCATTAGCTGTATCATACCATGGACTACTGCAAAGATCACAGGACCAGCACTAGACAAGTCAGCTCTGAACTAGACAGCATTGGTTCAGCAAGTACCACATGGACACAAGAAACTGGAGTCAACACCAGCTCAGGCATATCCAGCAATTTTGGCCCACCTTAGTGACCAGCAGGTCACTCCAGGGAATGCTGAAGAGTGTGCCAGTGCAAACTACATAATATTTGCTGCATGAGAACTCAGTTCAGAAAGCACCTGAAGTAAATGTTACTAAGGTTATTTATCCCATGAGAGTCATCCAAATAAAAAAGTATTTGAGGACTGAGGTGAAATTTTGTTAGTTAATTAAATATCTAGTTAATGGCTCTGCTGATTATGCTACTTATCAAAACACAACATATTTATGCTTTTTAACGTAGTGTTTTTCACGAAAACACACAACTGAGGGAAAATGAAGAATGTCTATAGTAAGTCTCAGGTTTCTCTCGTAGTTGCAGCAAGACCCTCACATCTTTTGTTGGTAGAAAGGACCCTGGGGTTTGGATGCTATGAATGCCCATGTCTGATGCACCCCATTATGCAGCTATTTTGCTGATAGATATGTTACTCACCCAACTTGCATGAACGACCGAGGGTTTTGTTAGGCATATTGGAAGTGAGTGTTTTGAGCTGTGATGATTTTTTAAGGCATGATGAAGGGTCCCATCTACCCTAATCAACTTTGCATAGCCAGGGCTCGACTCCCAGTGTTGTCTTTCATCAGTGCAAGTGTCAGTCACTGGCCAGCGCGTTGCCCACAGCCCTCTGCCCTCATTTCCTCATGGCGGGATGCATGTTGTTCTTTCAGGACGATTTCCTTTCGCCTGCTTTCCCAGCTTGCTTGGCCATGACAGGTCTGCCCCGGTTATGGCATTCACCATATGGCTGGGCTTGGCTCCACCCTATCTTTTAATAATTCCATCTCACTGACCATCCCCCTTGCCTTGCTTTCACTGAGGGCATTTCAGAATTCAGCCCCAAACTATTGGTTCTGACTAGCTTACCCATGTTAAATCTGAAAATATTAGCATTTATTTTCCGCTCAGTGATAGCCCCTGAAGTGACCTTAGTAGGTTATGTCTCATTTTATATATTTTCCTCCTATGGTAAACTGATACAGTGTTGATACAGCTAGAGCTATTAAGTCACAGCTTGAATTCAGATAAATGCACTTGGAAACATGGGTTTAGAATATCATGTAATTCATAGACTTTTTTTTCTCCTTTTCTCCACATTTCTATATTGAAAATACATGAAAGTATGTTTAAAATCTATCAAATTTTCCAGAAAATACAAATATGGAAAAATAAATATGTGCAGGTATGTACATAATGGACTACAGACCTCCAGCTGTTTTGAAGGATTGGTGCAAATTCACAATCCAAGTTAAAAAACAAACTAGAGAAATATTTGAAAGAATTTTTTCAAATATAAAGCCTATAATTTTTTAAGCTGTTGAAAGGCAGAGACGGAGATCTGCTTATTTCACCTGTGAGGAGAGCATTTAAAAAGTAAAAGCTATTCAGCAATCCTTTATTACTACAAGAACTTTAAATATATTAGTTGCATTATAATGTTTTTTATTACTATTTTTACATCTTTTTGGTTGCATAGTTAATACAAATTACCTTTTTTTTTTTTTTACCTAAGTCTGTTTGTTCACACACTTGAGATCACATGGGATTGTCCCTGCATAATCTGAGCCTCGTGTTGAGGCTGAGAACTTTCCTCTAGCACCACTTTGGAAAAATTGCCTACAGCCATGATTTGGCCCAGTTAGGCACATACAACCATATAGTTTTAATTACCCCTGTACATGCTATTTCACGTAAGGCTCTGGCCTCACATGACACAGTGGATGAATAGCAATCACCATGCCAGTGCCTGTTCACTGTTTCTTTAATCTGACAATGCTTTGTGTCCTATGAAATGAGAAAGCAAGGAAAGGCTTCTTTCCTTCTGAGCTTTGCCAGGGCACTGATCACTTTAGTATCAAGCAAAGTGATAAAGTTGAAAAGGTACCAACATGATCCTTCTTGGATGGAGAGGGTTGGAAGTGATCTTACTCCTGGGTGCAGGCAGGATGGTCATGCATGGGTGGATTAAGCAGCTTCCCTCAATTTAGGGTGTACATTTTGTTCAGTTACAATTTCATTTTATCCATGTTTATACACTTGATGTGTCAATACCAGCTCCTGCCCACAGCTGGTCCATAGGACAGAGCTGTCAATCCTTTGGTTTCTCATGAGGAGCAGCTGAGGGTGAGGACCATGGTGACTCTCACAATGGTACGAAGAATCAAATCCACAGTCAGGAGCCTCCAGTGGGATGACAAACCTCTCAATTTGATTCCTTGCCTTATTTGCTCTCTTCCCTGAGCTCAGCAGCCTTCTAGGGGTGATTGGAAACAAAAATAATGCT
Organism: Muscicapa striata striata; assembly: GCA_030060385.1. Taxonomy (NCBI): domain Eukaryota; kingdom Metazoa; phylum Chordata; class Aves; order Passeriformes; family Muscicapidae; genus Muscicapa; species Muscicapa striata. Next base: position 1,166,822 of record JAREIS010000233.1, read on the forward strand.
TAGAGCTCTTTCCACCCTGCTCCCTTGTGGCAGGACAGAGAAGGGAGGTGGGCTCTCCTCCAGTCCCCATGCCCTCCATCCAGGGGAGGGATAGCACTAAAAGTGGGTCTGGAGAGGGGTGACCCCATAACTGTAAAAATTCCTAACAGTAACCAAAAACCTCTTTATTTTTGTTCTAAAAAATCACCATTAGGTTTCTGCTGGGAGAGGAGTTTTCTCTGAAACTTTTTTTAATAAAAGACTGGCTTTTAAGCCTTACATCCCCTTTTAAGTGGCATAAAAACATTGCTTTGTGCCAGCATTTGAAGTGTGGTTTATTTCAAGTAGAACAACAAAATAAAATTATTTAATGAATAATATAAAGAACCTGAAATAAGTGGAGCTCTGCACATATAGTTACAGATGCATGTACACAGCACACCAAGAAGTACAGCTATATGGCAAGACAGCCAAATTCCTTGTAACTATGTATTTATAATTTACCTGTACAAATTATAAGACCCTATCTAACAATTATATGCTTTTTGTCTGGTACCATTTGACTGCATGTGTTTCTGTTCTGGTTTATTGCATATCAGCTAATCGCATAATTCGGCTGGATGCATGCTAAATTGAAGTCCAAATGCAGTACACCACAGTGTAATCCCTCTGGATAAATGACTAGTCAGTATACCCACTGGACTGCATTCCACCATCACTACTTTGTAAACAGCTGTTAGCATGTGTTGTAAAATAGAAGAAAAAAATCTGTTATTGCTACGTATAAAAAGGTGGTTCCTTCATCACAATCTTCACGGCACTGGTGAGAGGAATGTGCAGGAGCTGAAAAAGCAGTGAAGTCCTTAGTCCTTCCCATGGCAGGTGCTGCTTCAGGAGCACAGGCAGCAGGAGCAGAGAGCTGGGACAAGGCAAGGGAAGCCCTAGGGGTGCCACCAGTGACTCCTGCAGACCAAACCACACCTCTGGTTAGGTCTATTTAGACAAAATGCAGCAACTACAAGTCCTTTCGTGATTTGTGCATGTTTAGAAGATGAGACAAATCAAAGTAAAGCAAAGCAAGTGAGAAGAAGGTGTCTTTTCCATCTGTGCTGCCATGAAGCAGCCTCCCCTCACCTGCCTCCCACCCCTGAGAGCACACAGGTTATCCTTGCTTTACAAAAGAGCAAGAAGCTGCCAACAGGTATGGGGTTAAGAAGAAGCTGTGAGTAGCAATGTGCTGTTTCTGACTTTTTGTCTAGGTGGGCAAGGGGATGAGAAACAGCTTAGGGCAGGGGTGAGAAGGTCGTGGCAGGCGAGACAGCAGCCGAGGGCAAAGGGGAAATGCTCCCAGGGGAGCAGGTGTCCCAGCAGGGTGTGCACACATGCTGGGAGGGAGGGAGCCCTCGGCTGCTTCACCTCCAGCCTTCAGAGCGTGCTGCTGGCCGAGGGCTGCAGGTTCAGCATTCTGTCTGCCATCCCTCCGGGGATGCCTGCGGCAAAGCTGGCTGCATCAGCATCCTTCACAGCAGAGTGAAAGGCTGAGCAACTCATCCTAATGGTCCCCTTCTGGCCTGAAATTCCATGAAATCTTTCTAATTCTGCCTTTATAGCCAAGGGGTATTGCACAAAATCAATATTCCCCAAACACTCTTAATTTTTAATCCTTTCTTTAGTATTAATTTTCCTTTGATCCTCTGACCAGCTAGTGTTTTGTTTTCATTTTTTCCATCTTCAGTCTCCTTTCTTTCCCCACTGAATAATTTAATTCCTGAAGCCAGATTTGAGAGACCCTAAAGTTGGAGTTTTCCATGCCAGGAGGGCTGAGGCTGGTCCCCCTCAAACTACGCTTCAGCATCTGTCATTCCTTCCATGTCCTTCTGGGCATTTGCCAAAGGGGATTCAAAACTGGCTTAAATGGCAACTAATATACAGATGTAGAGAAGCTGTGTCAAAGGTCTGTTATTTTTTATACTCTTTATTTGCTATCAGAACATCAAATCTGAGTGCAGCCACCATAAGCCACTCTCCATGGCTCAGGCTGCTAGCACACTCAAATGAGGAAAAGGAGGAATATAATGTGACATTGCTGTAAATGACATTCTTGTCACTGAGGCCATAAGCATGGAAGGATTAGAAAAGAGTTATGCACTTCACTGAGAAATGGAAATATCCATACTGATATTAGATAAAACAGAAAAATGAAGAGATCAACATTCCCGTGTTGCAGGGCAATGGCTGCACAGACAGATATGAAAGTTGTATTTTCCCTAGAAGCAGATCATTAAGATAATTGTTTACAAGATTTCCTAAGCCCTGCTCTGAAATATCTCCTACAGCCACAGTGTCCATGCCTGATGATCCTCTGTTTGGAGCCAGGGTGGGACATCTTCTGCTTCTAATTTAGGGGTGGTGAGTACATATTGGAAATTAGCTGTGTGCATTCCCTCTAATTCGTTTTGCTTCAAGGATGTTCACATCTCTGTGGTTCTATTCCCACTGGCAATGCAGGAGATGAGTTCACTGGCAGAAAAGCTCATTAGAATTATGAGATTTACTGTAATATCAGTGAATAGTCTTTTTGAAAAGTCTGGTGAATATTGTGACTTACTTGCCAGAGCAAAGCTGAGGAGCATCTGAAATGCCATACACTGAGCATTCCTGATGAACTGCTTAGCAATAAGATTTGGGAAATTTTGGGAGAAATCCACACATACATTTCATACAACTCCAAGTTACTCATGCCTAACTTCACAATGGGAAAATTACTTGCCTATGTCAAAGGTATTTTTTTTAGGTATGGTTCTGTTTTAAAATTCCAACTAATATTTTAACACATACCACAGTCTTTAAAGCTGTATTAAAATAACAAAAGTGACCAGGAAAATCCAGCTGGGAATTCTGTTGTAATTTTAATTCAGATGTATTATATATCTTATGTATTTCACAATATGCAACCATTATTCTGTAAAGAGCTAAGCATGTGTTTAAATTTATACATTTTGAGTTTTAATGAGAACTCATAGAGTGTAAAGTTAAGCAGACATAAAATCAGATTAAGAGTTAGTGTTAACACTAGAGTGGTGCATTCAAACTCTGGAGAGACAAAAAAAAAAAACCCAAACACATACTGCAGATGAGAAAAAATTGATGAATTAACTTTTAACTCCAGGTGGTATTTTTATTTTTTAGAACACAATCTTCAACCCCAGTATTAAGCGAAATAATACTCTGCTTTCTTGCTCCATTTTCTCTGTATTAAGCAGTTTTTGACACAATCAGTCCCTTTTATGAGAAAACATATTCCTAAATATAAGTGTCAGTTTCTGGATCCTATTTTTAATATTTTTGCATCACCTGCCCCTTTCAAGACTCTAGCTTATCTGATTGCCTTTCCCAAGGCAATCTATTATTCTGCCATTGATACTCCCACCACAAGGGTTTTTTTTTTTTTTTAAATTAATTAACTTCATAGTAAAGAGGAGATTGTGGGTTTAAACAGAGGTGAATATTTTGCAGGGGCATGAGTCATGTCTTACTTAGGCAGAAGAGGCTATGAGAGAGAAATGCAGCCTTTTCCAATCAGCAGTTCTAGTGGTATCATACCCAGCAATTAATTTATCTTATTCTTCTGCATGTCCCCCTCACAGAAAGTAACTCTTTTCTTCTAGGTCAAAGTAATTAATGTGCCTAATCTCAGTTCTCTGGAATAAAGTTTTCTGCCATGGGACTAGAGCATTAGTACTTTTATTTTCTGCAGTCTTCTTGGAGCTTCTCTAACATGTTTGTTCACGGCAGTGAAAGCACCAGCTGCAGCTCAGCATTACAGCTCTGAGTGTCCATGGATCCTCATGAGGAGCTCCTCACTGCATTCCTCTTTGGGATATTTGTTTCCACTCGTGTGCCAAGGGTCATCTCACAGGTATTTTTCCTTTGGCCATTTCCTTGGTCTCTATCATTTGAGGTTACCACATTAGCCCAACTCTGCAAGCCTCCATCAGGAATATTCTTTCAAGAACAGACCCTCTGGGATGATATTTTAACCCAGCAGCAGCATGATTTAGCAGTGTATGCATATAAAACAGTATTCTCCTCCTCCATCCACAGGCTAGCAAGGGAGAGAAAGGTGGTCAAGGCTTTCAGGAATGGGGCAGCTCTGGAAGGGTGGAAGCCATGAGACAATGTATTTGAGCCACCTTGCTTCTCCATCCAAATGTGGCATTTGTGCTGGGAGTCCCCATCCAGCCCCTCACATCCCCTGCCTCAGACGAGGTAGGTGGCCCCATCCTTCATGTCCCACTGCTGTGAACACCTTCCCCCTTCCTGTCCTCTTCCCCAGCAGTTGTAGCCACCATGAGCTGATGGTGTCTTCCAAGCACCTCATCCCATCCCTCCACCACTCCCTTCGTGGAGAGATTAGCACCTGGGTTTGGTTTCTTCCCTGCCCTTCAGATCTCTTTGAAAACTTCCTTTCCCAGGGCACCTTTCAATCCCATTTCAGCTACAAGCAGCTGTTCTCAGGGCATCAAAACAAGCCAGTGCTGGGGGGAGTGGGAGGGAAGGAGGGTGACCTTGCTCCAGCCTCATGGGCCACTTCAGGATTTTATTTATTTACCTGTGTAGGCAAATAATATGAAAAATCTGTGGATATATCAAACATGACATCTTCTCAGCTAAATATTTACTGGGTTTTGTCTTATGGAGATAATGCTGATTTTACTAACAGGGGTGTGATCTTAAATCTCATTCCTTGCTTTTAACTATGTATAATAATTCAGTTCACCCATTTATCCCTTTAACACAACATTTAGGTTAAGCAGTAGGCCTAAGGGGAACAAGTTATTACTAGCCTGTTTTTTATTTTTCTTTGATGTCCTCGATTCTATTCTCATTCATGTATTGGGGTGTGCAGCAAATGAACCTTAAGCATTTATTTTATTTACTAATTTTGCTTACTAGCATTATCAAAAGAGTGGAGCAGCTGTGAGCTTCACAGATTGAGCATACATCTGAACATTTAACGGCCCCGGTTTATCCTGGCTTCAAGGCATCACAATATAATATTCACTGACATGAAAGCTGAAGAAAGGATGTCATGGGAAGTCTGAGAGTCACGCTGTGAGAGGGGATGTACTGCAAGACCCTCACTCCATTGGCTTCTAATAGGCTAAGTATTGATATGCAAATAAGAGAGGAGCTTGTGTGTGGCCTTTTAATACAGTCACTAAACATCGGTTCAGAAAAAAAATAGCAAGACCGCTCCTCTTATATTTCTTCCTACAGATGCACAAAACCCAAAATGGATGTGTTTTCACTCAGCTGCTTTGAAAGCAAATGAGGCCATTGCTCAGAAACTATGCATAGGACCTGAAAGCTGACAAATTCTGATCCAGATTTCAAACACCAAGTGCTGAGGTACGCTGATAAGCAGAAGTGGGCTAACCCATGTAGGAAGGGTTCAAGAAAAAAAAAATCAGTTCCTTCATTCCTAACATTCCTCCCTGGGAGCAATACATGTGCCTGTGGAAGATTAGGTGTTGGGTTGCCATCTCTGAAAATAGAAATATGTTTGCAAGGTAGCAGAAAGAGAGACCCAAAGGGCATCTTCAAGGAGGCTTTGACTCTCCTGGTTTTGACACACACAGATAATTCCTATTTCAAGTTCGAAGCAGGAGCAGCAGATGAGAGGAAAGCAGCTGTTAGTTTATCTTGTAAACAAGCCCCAGCATGCCACCAGATTATGACAGGGATTCAGATTGGAGATGGCCTTAGACAGCTAAAAGAGTGGAGTGTTCAAATAATAGAATTGCTTCTGAGAGCACCATTATTCAGCTACTTTGGGCTGCCTCAAATACCACAACAGGCCTGAAAGCCCCAAAGTACTGAGGGTGCTGGAATCCATCAGTCCCATAGCTGGGAGGGCATGTGTGGTCCTCTCACAGGAATCAATCAATGGGAAGAAATGTAGCCCAAAATCTCCTTCATGCTCTGAATTTATCTGCCCTTAGTAGGCTGTACCAAACCTGGGCTTCCAAGGCATCACAGAGGAAAACCATGGCTGCACACTAGAGGTGGTGCCAGGTTTGCTACATATTCATGGAAATACAGAATATCCTGAGCTGAAAGGAACTCACAAGGACCACTGAAGTCTAGCTCCTACATTGTGTGCATGGATCACACACAGCATTTAATGGAAAGCTCAGTGGCCAAAGGATGCCCTGGTGAAGGTCCCTTGGAGCAGGCTCTTTGTGCTGCAGCTCTGTGTGGCTGAGCTCCACGCACATATGTTAATCTCTATTAGCATATGTCAGCTCCAGCTGCCCACATGCCCACGTGTGACTGGAGCTGATGCCAGGGGTATCATGAATAGCCCAGCCTCCATTTTTTTCCGCTTGCCTCCGGGCTTGTCTGTGTGGGAGCATATAACAGTGCAAGATAAGATGCTATATTTATATTCCTATAAGGCACTCACAGATTTGCATTCCAGAACAACCACATTTTTCCAGTTTAACTTAGGCTGCTCTGAAAACAACTCAAGCTAAGCAAGAAAAAGCTGTTCCTTATTCCCAAATAAGCATGTCCCACATCAGTATTACTGCTGAGTTGCTATTCACTGCTGTGATTTCTAACACGAAAACAAAGAGGGACAGCAGGGCAGGGCAGGTCTGCCTCTTCAGAGGCATGGGCCAGTTGCCACTCTCCCCAAACCTCTCCATGTGCAGGTTCCCCAGTGCCTCTGCTCCTCTGCCCCTCCTTCTCCAGCAGCTGGTCCCACTTCCTCCTGCAGCTTTTCTCTAAATGGGTGCATGCACTCAGCCTGCTGTATACACATATTCGCTCCTGAATTCACTTCCTTTCCTCTATACACAAGCCTAATCACAAGATTCATCTTACTTTCCATTTTCCCTGCTGACATTAAATAAATAAAAGCAGCAGCAAAGAAAGAGAAATGTAGAAGTCAGCTTAATTCCCAGTAGATATAAACTGTTGCAATGCTGTAACACATACCTGCACACACCCCCTCATGCACCCATATTAATCTTCATAAAAGACAAAATCACTTCTGTCTTCCTATTATAGAGCACACTTACCTTTCAGCACAACCAGTAGGGAAGCTGCTTAATAATGAAGACTTGAAAATCTGTTCTTATTTCTGTAGGCTTTAAATACTTAGATCAGCCCTGTGTTGTGGGCATCATCCTTTCTGGCATGGAGGGCTTAGGAGGATTCAGAGAGAGCCCATTAACATTGCTCCTTAATTGGCTCAAGGCATCACTGCTGATCTCAGCTTGGCACAACCTTCATTTCCTGCACACCACCCAAGGCCCCTGCCAGTTCAAAAACTGGAAAATCAGGAGTAAAGCCTGACAATGACACATAAAATTAAAGCTAGAACTTAGTCTGGGAAATCACAAGTGAAAGATGTTCATTCTATAGCCTTCCTGGGAATATATTGCTTTCACAAAACTAGCAAAGGTGTTTGATTACAGTTTTTAATTCTGAACCTGTCTCAAAGTGCTTAAACCTTTCACTTACCAGTGCACCACCACTATTTTAAACTGTGATTAAAATGCATATTCCTCTCCCTTGTTTAATTACATAATGCTTAAGGATGTGTCATGGTTTGACACTGGCCAAACGCCAGGCACCCACAAGAGTCACTTGCTCACCCTCTCCTGCCACAGCTGGGCAGAGGAGGGGAAAAAATTAAATGAAGGGTTCATGAGTTGAGATAAGGACTGGGAGAAAGCACTCCTGGGACAAAACAACTTAAAGGTACAAAGTAAATTTATTACTAACAGAGTCAGAGGAGGATAATGAGAAGCAAAATAAGCCCCTAAAACACCTTTTTCCCCCCAGCCTCTCCCTACTTCCCACAGAGTGGAGGGAGACGGGTGGGGGTTTTGGTCAGTTCATCACTGAGATTTTCTTCCACTGCTCCAGGAGAGGAGTCCTTCCTTTGTGAGGCTGTGGGGTCCCTCCCAGAGACACTTCTCCCTGAACTTCTCCAGTGTGGGTCCACTCTCACAAGCAGCAGTCCTGCCAAAACTGCTGCAATGAGAGTCCCTCCCACGGGCAGAGAGCCCACCCCAACCTGCTGTGGTGTGGGTCACTCTTCCATCGAGTGCAGTCCTCCAAGGACAGGCTGCTCCAGCCTGGAAGCAGGGCCCCTCTCTCCATCGGGTCTCCCACTGGATCACAGCCCCCTCCAGGCATCCCTCCACATGGGCACCTTCCATGGGATGTACGTGGATCTCTGCATCCCCCTTGGATCTCCACGGGCTGTGGGTGGATCTCTGCTGCATCCCCCTGGATCCTCAGGGGCTGGATCTCTGCATCCCCCCTGGATCCTCAGGGGCTGGATCTCTGCATCCCCCCTGGATCCCCAGGGGCTGGGGGTGGATCTCTGCATCCCCCCTGGATCCCCAGGGGCTGGGGGTGGATCTCTGCATCCCCCTTGGATCTCCACGGGCTGGGGGTGGATCTCTGCATCCCCTGGATCCCCAGGGGCTGGGGTGGATCTCTGCATCCCCCTGGATCACCAGGGGCTGGGGGTGGATCTCTGCATCCCCTGGATCCCCAGGGGCTGGGGTGGATCTCTGCATCCCCCCTGGATCCCCAGGGGCTGGGGGTGGATCTCTGCATCCCCCTGGATCTGCAGGGGCTGGGGGTGGATCTCTGCATCCCCCCTGGATCCTCAGGGGCTGGATCTCTGCATCCCCCCTGGATCCCCAGGGGCTGGGGGTGGATCTCTGCATCCCCCCTGGATCCCCAGGGGCTGGGGGTGGATCTCTGCATCCCCCTGGATCCCCAGGGGCTGGGGGTGGATCTCTGCATCCCCCCTGGATCCCCAGGGGCTGGGGGTGGATCTCTGCATCCCCCTTGGATCTCCACGGGCTGGGGGTGGATCTCTGCATCCCCCTGGATCCCCAGGGGCTGGGGGTGGATCTCTGCATCCCCCCTGGATCCCCAGGGGCTGGGGTGGATCTCTGCATCCCCTTGGATCCCCAGGGGCTGGGGGTGGATCTCTGCATCCCCCCTGGATCCCCAGGGGCTGGGGGTGGATCTCTGCATCCCCCCTGGATCCCCAGGGGCTGGGGTGGATCTCTGCATCCCCCCTGGATCCCCAGGGGCTGGGGGTGGATCTCTGCATCCCCCCTGGATCTGCAGGGGCTGGGGGTGGATCTCTGCATCCCCCCTGGATCCTCAGGGGCTGGATCTCTGCATCCCCCTTGGATCTCCACGGGCTGGGGGTGGATCTCTGCATCCCCCCTGGATCCCCAGGGGCTGGGGGTGGATCTCTGCATTCCCCCCTGGATCCCCAGGGGCTGGATCTCTGCATCCCCCCTGGATCCCCATGGCTGCAAGGCACAGCAGCCTCACTGTGCTTCCACCACAGCCTGCAGAGGAATCTCAGCTCCAGTGCCTGGAGCACCTCCTGCCTCTCCTTCTGCACTGACCTTGGTATTGCCCTGTTGCTTCCCTCACATGCTCTCACTGCCTCCTCTTCTCTGATTAGGAACAAAAAACCTGTGACTTTGGTTTGATTTTCTTCTTAAATATGTCATCAGAGAGGTGTTACCAACCTCTCTCCCTGGCTCAGTTTTGGCCAGCAGCCTGTCCATCCTCAGAGCCAGCAGGGATGGGTGGAAGCTTCCAGCAGCTTCCCACAGGAGACGCCTCTGTGGCCCCTCCCTGCTGCCAAAAACCAGGCAGTGCAAAACCAACACAGGGGAAAGTAAACACAAGGTGTACAGAGGCATATTTTGTATCCTTGGGCTGCCTGGGGACAAAACTCATACCAGCAATGATGATTCAACCCAACTCACCTGAACTCTGCTGCATCAGAGCAGGTAATTGCCATAAATCACCTGCTCTCCACAGCATGGAGAAGATTAATGGCAGCAGACATTGGAGCTGCCAACTCAGAAGATTTCTGTGGTGGAGCAGGGACAGCTACACATGAGGAATTTGTGATAAAAAGCTACACTGGGGCTATAATAAAGTGCTGGAGAGACGCTGAGGTCCTCTTCCACAACACAGACACATTAAGGTCTGTCTGATTGTGGTGACAGACAGGTATTTGACTGAACACACCAGCAGCTATTAAAAAAGAACCAGTAGCTAAAAGCTAACATCAAAATGTGATGTAGAACTGTCAGATGCCATCAGTAATAATTTTTGCTGTGACCAGTCTCTAGTAAGGGGGGCAAAGGAAACAATATTGCTGCTGACTGCAAGGGACCAGCTCCCTGTGATTTGTGGGTTTCAGAGGCAGAGGGTCTGCTGCCACCCTCTTCAGGAGAGAGAGAGATTTATTATCTCTACCAATTCCCTTTGCCTTGGTTAAAGGGAAAGCATTGCTGGGGAAGAAGAGCATAGGAATGTGTTGCATGGAGGTAAGCAGCAGTACCTACACTGGGATATTATACAGACTTAAAGGTCTCAAATAGCATATTACATAGGGTAAAGGATCACTGTAGCCTTTGTAAGGGGGATGCAAAAGAGCTGCTGGGCAAGCAATAATTATAACAAGGATTTATCATGAGCCATTTAGCAGGAAAGTCAAGCAGAGGATTAAGACAGCCCCAGACCTTTCCCTTACATCCATCCTAAGGCTGTGCCAGCAGGTGCACACTGCTGAGAGCTGCACTGGGAGGCAGGTGACCCTGTCCAGTTGTGCTTGTACTGTCCTGCTTCCCTCTTTCCCCAGCAGCAGCATGGCTATGAAAGGAAAAGAGAATTGCCAATCAGCCCCTGTTTTGGGGAGAGGAGCACTGAGCTTACCAAATCACCTTTAGATCCATTCATAGGAGCAGGGCCATGCTAAGGCATGGCCTTCATTAGCAGGTGAAATTTAAAACTCTGCCCCTACACTGCAGAACAGGCTGTCCTGTTGGTGTTTACATGGTGCCCTGCCTTGGGCTTGTTTCCAGCAGCACTTTCAGGAGCTATGGTTGGGCTACACAGCCCAGGAACTGCAGCTCTCAGACTGATTTTCTAAATGTTGAAGGACAGATGTAACACCACCTTTGCTCTGGTCTTTTAGTGAAACTTTTTAATTTCAAGCCGAACACTGCATCTCTGTGTTCAAACGGACCTCATGTCTTTTTTTCTCTTCTATTAAAGAACCCATTTTCTGCCAGCAACCAACTGCTTGTCCTTCTTTTTATATTTTATTCCTCATGCATAAAGCAGGGTGCAGCTTTCCAGGACAAATTCCACCACTAAAAACGTTTCCCCCAAATTTCAGAGTTAAAAGCAACAAGGAAGCTTACAGTGAGAGTAAAACTAATCATCTGCTGCTCTGAAAGCTGGTGAAGCTTTTAGTGTTGCCAGCAGCAGATCTGGGATGAGATCTTCGCAGAGTAAAGCAGCGAAGGCAGGCTGTGGCTCACTGTGACAGATCCAAATGTATCCTGTCTGTCCAAAGGGGGCCAGTGGCTCACAGCAGCTGTCGAGCTGCTTTGTAAACAAGTGGGGGACATAGCTGTTTAACCTAGAATCATGCATCTGAAAATATGCTTTGCCTCTCCAAGGATTTTGCTGGAAATGCTTCAAAGGATTCTGTTTTTCCCAGAAAGCTGCATCATGTGGTGTTTATCTGCTCCTCGAAAGTACTCGCAGCCTTCTTCCATAGGAGAAAGGCACTTTGCAGTTTGACAGTAAAATCACACATGACTTGTTAAGCACAACTTCCTAATGTAGCTCCCTGTCTGTTGCAACAGTCTCCCTGGTGGTAAAAAAATACAGTACATTACACTCGCTATAGCAACTGTGATGGCAATATGCAGATTACATGACCATATCGCTCTCCAGCATCTAAAAAAGAAATATTTATTTTAGCATAGTCGGTACTCTTTTCACAGTCTCTTCTTTCACTGTTCTTTTCTGTTACACTGTATTAACTTCATCTCTCTGATAAAGCTCAATACTGACCATTTCTTTCTTGCACACATACCTCTGCATCCCAGCTGACCCTTTGCATCCCTTAGTAATCCATTCTGGCCTCTGTATTCCGTGTCTTTATTTCTAAATAGCACACATAACCCAAATTCATAGATCATTTTATCTTACAATACATAGCATTCACATACATCTTCATTCTCTCCTGTGGTTTATCCTATTTTTCTGCTTTCTTCCCCCTATTATATCTTTCTTTCAAAATGTGCCCTGCTGTAAGATCTTTTCCTTATCTTTTCACTGGGTTTTTAACTGAATGTAGAGAAAATTAGGGCTATTTGTGTTTTGAAAACCTGTTACATAACAAATTACCATCTTTTGCAGATTTTCTCTAAAAAGTCTCAGTTCCCAGGTCAAGTACTAGATTTTTTTCTGATAGTTTTTATTCTTTGTACAAGGGCACGATAGGGAAAGGTATGTTATTCGAGCTGCAGCTACAGACTCCTTTTAAAGCCAGGAATAATGAAGTTCTGGTTTGAAGCTCAAGTGTCAAATCATTCTTCTTTAGGATTGAATTAAATCAACTAATTGTTTTTCCATCTCTAGAATGGAAGCAATATTGTACATCCCCCCCCTTACAGATATGTATGAGGTTGAAATAATGTCAATGAAGTCATAAACTACCCCGGACCATCCACATTACCCTTGAAAAATGTATTGCTGCACTCTTTTTTTTCTCATTTGGTATTGTAGTTTGCCTTTTCTCAGAAAAGAGGATTGCCAAGTCTAGTCTGAAGCCTGCATGCTGCTGAAAGGATATTGTAGTGAAATAGGAGTGTAGGTGTGGATGAAGACTGCCAGAAGCATCTCCTATTACCCCAACAGGAGAAAATGGCAGCCAACTTCTATATATCCTGTAGTCTGGAAAATTGTGAAATACCATCTTTTTGGCAGCCATAAATGGATAAACATTAGGTAAAAGCTAAGTGCAATGTGGATTCTGTCCAAAAAGGGCACAAGAAATTAGAGAAGCTATGAAAATGCAGAAGGATAACTAAGTAAAGGAGATACAACTAGCCTAACATGCTGAAACAGCACAGATTAGAAATACTTAAACCCATGCTCTCTCTGGACCTGACTGGTATTCATCTGCATGGTTAGCAAACATCTCCCCCAGTACTGGCAGAGAAGAGGTCAGTCATAATGCTGAGATTTTCCTTTTGCTAGGTGTTGCCATGTGAGCCATGTGATGTTTTTGCATCCACCTGCTGTGGAGGGTCCAGGCACAAACCACGTTTCTTCCACAGGATGTACACACAGATGTGGTTTTGAGGGTTGTGGTTTTCATATGTGTCTTGTGAGAAGATTGTTGGGCTGTTTGCCTCAAATTTTAGCAGAAGATCGGGCAAGAATAAAGGCAGTAAAAACTGTAGCAAGTGTCTCTACAACACAGAAAAAAAAAAAAAAAAGAGCAGTCTAGGGATTAGGTAGATATTTCTGCATTAGGTAGTATATGCAATTTGAGAAGAAATACATTTTCTCCTGTTTCTTTTGTGATCTCGTGCAGAATCAAGCTCCTCCTCAAGCTCTGTACCTGTTGGACAGAAATCCTACTTTTTAAAAGTAAATTTCTCAATTTAAGAAAATTGATAAAACAAAGGAAGATTTTTACCAGTTTAATTTATTTTGACAATATTTTTTTACAGTGGAATTGTGTTGCTTTTGCATTGTTTAGAAAGATCATGGTGATTTAAACATTAGGTTGGGTTTGGCAATGCAAAAATACTAATTTTAAAAGTATGGATTTTCATATTTCTTCAACTCATTTTTCTGTCCAAAAGAGGGAAACATTATTAGGAAGGCTGAATGGAAGAAAACAAATTCATAGGGTTTTTTATTATATTCTTGCAAATTCTCCTGTAAGGAAGTAAAGGAGATTTCTTCACCTTTAGCTGTGTTAATTCCTTATTTCTGTCTTCCACCCTTAATTTTCCATTTGAAATTTGTGGAATGAGGAGATTAAAAAAAATCATCATATGAAAAGAAAACCAAAACTGATAATTTTTATTTTTAGAAATGAAATTACTGAAATCTTTGTTGATATAAGAAATTATAAACAAACTTTCTGTTCATATTTTCCAAGTATAAAATTAAAAATAAAAAACCCTGTCAAAAAAGGCTTTTGATTGCAATGACCCCACATCTCCTGAAATGCATTTTTTTGAAAAAAAATTTCTGCTTATTCTGCCAAAGTCATTGACACTGACCTTATACATGTAGATTCAAAGAGATTAATTAAAGGCAAGAAGCACTGCTAAATTGTCAGCAGCTGGGAGATGAAAGTGATTCTGGAGAGTAATTCTCCAGTGATGCTGTGGATAAGGCAGGATGTTTAGTGGATAAATTATCTCCCTCCTGAATTTAAGCTGAGTCTGGTGAAATGGTAGTTTTCTGAATGTCCCTTTATGGTCAGATCCTATTGCTGGTGGCGTGACTTTTGATAAGGACAAAACAAAACATAAAATAAATGGTATAGTTAACATAAATGCTGCAAGTATGCCAAGTATACAGAACTTACTGTGCACTAGGGATTATACATAAGATGAACTTTATAGTTTTTACATTTCAAAATTATAATTATTTTCTCCCCAGCATTTCTCAATATGTTTCACAGGCATTCAAAGAACAAGAGTAGAGTTCCCCTGTGGTTAATTTAACCCTAGGAAATTCCCCAGAGCATAATCAAAGACTGCACAGTGGCTAACATTTCTCTTCTGTTTCAAAACTAATGAAGTTAAATCCTGCTGGCTAAGGCAGTATATCTAAAAGTCTATTAGACTTTAAATATAGTAACAGAACAGACATCAGTCATAAATACAAAATGCATTTTTTACCAGCTGTCTAAAAGAGGCAGCACAGCCACAAAAAGACCTCTTCCACAGGCTTGCACCAGCCTCATTATCACCTATGAATTAAATTGAAACTGCCAAAAGTCACAGCAGTGAATTCTAGACATGACAGTCAGACCATTGCCCATGACAGGAAAGTGAAACACCTTCCCCTGACCCGGCTTGGGATTCACTTTTTTCATCTCTTCATACTCTCTTGGGATCCACTGACTTCAAAGGGTGTTCAAGTAGATCTTGGGCATAAGAGATCTGCATATCTTAAGCAATTAAAGCTGTTGGAAGCAGCCCTATTAGGGGATAAATCCCAGTTTAAACCAGGCAGGGAGCAGGGAGGCTGTTTGAGGGGACCAGGGTGAGCAAAACCATGTGAACCCCAGCAGCATCAACAAATACCTGAGCTCTCACTTTTTTTTGGTCAGCATTTGCACAGCTCTTGACTCAGGATATCCCCACAAGGGAAAGAAAAATGAGAAAGTCACACACATGCATTTTGAATTGATATTTATGCATATTTGTGCAACTGCTCAAACTTCTCATTCTTGTAGCTGCCTGAACCTAAGCTAGAAGTAGAAACACAAACCATCAGTCTCACCAGACAATCCACATAGAGAGGCAAGCAAAATCCTAAACACACCAGGGCAGCACGTTGTTTACATATCACCCACTTAACATTATATGCATTATGTTAGACTTGCAAATAGGATGAAAACAATTGGAAAGAAAAAGTGGTTCATTTTAACAAAATGAATAAGTTAACCGTATTGAAAATATTTCCTCTTATAAATAATCTCTTTTGAAACCCTTGGAAGCAAACTTGCTGGTGGCTCTGTATAACTCTGTTCTCATTATGGCACAGGAGTCTTGAAAACAGCTCATAACAGATGCCTTTTTTAACCCAAACTGTATTTTCTATCATTATGTTTTAAACCTTATGCAAACCAGATAGAAAAAAAAAAGTTGCTTTCAATTCATGTTAAGAACTGCAACCAGAAGTTCTTTATTTACTGTGTTTTTATTGGCTAAATGATTACAAATGGACCAATTTACCCCAAATTACTTGAAGAACCAAAATAAGAGGCGCTTGACAATTCCTAGGATTTGTTCTCTGCTCACCGATCTGGGGAAAGATGAAATTTTTTTCTGTGTTAATACATTTCTTCTATCCAGCCCACTTCTGCTGCTCTTTTCTCCAATGTCATCTGTAATTGGATTAAACCCTGACAGATCCCTCGAATTCATTAAAGAAGGGAGGAAGCAACACGTTCTGCAGCAAAACAATCCTGCCCTAACTCCAACAAAACCACCACAGTACTATCACAGATAAATTTAGTTCCTTCTGTCTTAATCTAGTCAGTGACCCCTCCACCCCACCTAACAGCAGAGCCATTATATAGTTTTCCACCCAGGATTTTCCTAATGGGAGAAACAATATCTTAATCTTGCCTTTTCTCACTGCTAAAACAATTGGATATAACAAAGCCAAGTGAACAGCTAGGCTCAGAGCAAGTGAAGCACAGAATTATCCAAAATTAAGCTGAGGAGAGGGCAGCTCAGCACGTGCTTTTCCCACTTTCCTTCTTCACTGTCAATTGATACAACAGACCATTTTCAGAGGTTGTGTTTTATACAAAGATTAGACACTTTTCATGTGTGGTTGGTGCAAATCCAAACAGGGAGTTAGTGGGACTCTTCTGGAGGGTTTTTTCTTCTTTGTTATTTGGATTCTATTGTTTCTTAGCATACTCTGTTGATAGTATATTATCCAAGAACTTCACATTTATTACAGTAGTTCATTACAGTATAAAGAGCTGGTGGTATTAGTGGTTTTGTAAAGCTTTTGAATTAACTTTCAAGACTAAATCTGTGAACAACTCCTAGTATGGTTATCAGTGTGAATAAACAGCAAGTAGTAAACAGAAAATAGTGCTGGGCTGCAGACATGGATCTTAGGAGGGCAGGAACTGCATGGCTATTTTTGTATAGATTTATCACAGTTTTTGACAAAAAGGGTCTGCACCCTGCAGTCCAGAGCTCAAGTGCCCCAGCTCCTGCAGCCTGGGCAGTGGAAACACTCCCTGATGCACCAAAGCCTCTCCTACCCTGGAGCACTGATAGCACCTCCCTTTCTCCCACATTAGCTTCCCACACCATGTTCCCTTTTCCCCCTTCCTTTGCTTTGAATCTCCTCCCAATACAGGGCTTCAAGTTCTCTCTACCTGGACTGGAGTTTGGAAGCAGAGAGAACATGACCAGTGTGGAGTGTGAGAAGAGGAAAAAAACAGGTTGCACAACACCCAAGCCTGGGGCACTCAAATATTGTGCTTTAAGCCAGACCCAGGGTGAATGCCAAGTCAACCCAGAAGACAAGGGGGAAAAATCTCACTGCAAGCAGGGACTTATATTTTCTCCTCATGTTCTCTGGGAAAACATCGGGCTGAGTTGTAAAGATTTAAGAATTGCACTTGTTTGCTGCAGGAGAGCACTTGGCAAAGAAATAAATTGGAAGCTTAGTTTGCTTTGGGGAGATTTGCCCTGTATTTGATTTATTATGAATTTATTACTTTCACAAAGACAGTTGCTAAAGGGCAGTAGTGCAAGAAAGGACAGAGGAATCAATGACACTTTTTTATCATTAAAAAAAAATAAAATAACTTAAGTAATCCTGTTTTAAAGCCACTGCATTGCACCAGCAGTTTTACTTCAGTTTGTGTACACCACAACCAGCAAGTTTCAGCATAAACAGCACCTGTCTCTCTAACTGCTCTTCTATATCTTTAAATGCCACCATCACACACCTTCCATTACACCTGGGCAATAGTTGTAATCAATCTGTTTCTGTTTCATCATTACCAATCTATTTTCCTGGGACTAAGTACTTGCAAGCCCTTTGGCCCTGTAATAATTTTAAAATCTACAAAGCCAGGTTTTCTAGAAGCATTCTATCCATACACTGCTGTAGGGCTTTAATTGCATAAAAACAGGTGTTATTCTTGGATATGTCTTTTCCCCCACCCCAAATAATTTAACTGCAGTTGTTAAAACCTGCATTAAAAAGCCTGGCTTTCCATATTGCACAGTGCAGTTTTTAAAACAATGAGCCTGAACCTGGAAGCTGAACAGAGTGTGAGCTGCAATTTTTCAGAACTACAAAGCAATCAATTAACATAACAGGAACTAAAGGAGAAATCTGATTATATGAAATTGCCAGCCAGATGTCAAGAATGCTGTAGGAATTCTTTACAAATATTCACTACAGTTGCACCTTTACTTTTAAAGTTGCTCCCATGTTCAGTATTTCTAATTTTCTAGAAGCTTTGAGGTGTCTTCTTGGCATGAACCTCAAAAGCAGACATTTCAAGGGCCAAAAAATACTCCAAAGATAGTTCCAGAGACCAAAAGCCATGTACCCACGTGCTGATGATGTCACATGGGCTTTCTAAAAGGTTGTGATTGTAGTTGAGTGACATCTTCCAGGCAAATGATTTATTGACTTAAAAAATGGAAGGCAGGGTGAGTCAAAACATCTTATACTTTTTTGATATATACAGTTTAAATTTTGTGTTAAAAAGCTGGAAAATAATGAAGTATTCTAGGATGACATCTTCTCAGTGAAATATTTCAGCATAGGGCTGCATGAGACTGATCACTGCTTCTTTTCTTCCTTTCTCTTTTTGAGTCTTTTAATTCTCCTCCTGATTAATGTTAAGAGAAAAGGTTTTTTACATTTAGTAAAATATTATGTTCAACCCAAAATTATTAGTCTTTCTCATATTTTGTCTTTCCACCACCATTCTGAAAAATCAGTAATATATTTGCTATAGCCATTACTCATCTAAGCAGAAATACTAAGAAATCAACCTGAATTGAAAGAAGTAGCAAAGAACATTTTTAAAAGAGCTTAAAAAGGTAGCCTATGGCAATAACAAGATTTTTGTTTCTTTCAAAGTAGTGCAGAATAGCTATTGAGGACACACTATAGGCAGAATATAGAAATCATGCTTTTATTCCCAGAAAAATGTTGTCACACACTCCCTGACAGAAGCAGTATTTCCAAGAAGAGAGGGCTCAGAGGAAAACTTGCTGCCCTCTGTATTGGAAGGTATGGAGAAGATGGGAGCAAGAATTCTTGGAGGTATTCAGTGATGGGATGAGCAGCAAGAGACATGAGCTGGAATATGGCAGATTGTGATTCATTGAAGGAGAATTTCTTTCTGCCATAATGGTGCTCAAAGACTGGGATAGGCTGCCCAGGGAGTCTGTGAGCCTTCATCCTGAAAGGTGCTTAGGACAGGAGAGCATGCAGCCCTGAGCAACATGACTTCATTAGAACTCTGAGAGAGGTTGGATTGACGACCTCCAGAGATCCCTTCCTGCCCAAACTGCTCTGTTTGTATGACTAGATGATTCTTAGACTGAATGATGATGAATATGGACAGCAACATTTCTCATATTCATAAAGATTTCTACTCTTAGGGAAAGTTTGAGAGGAAAGAGAAGATCCCTTGTAATATGTGCTAGAAGGACTTTGCCATGGTCAATTGAGGTTCATACCCTGCTCACCAGGGCTTCCTTCTCCATGAAATCAGACACTTTTATTTATGGTCTGATGACAGACCTGACCTTCTGCATCTTTGGGAGAGGAAGTATAAATGGAAATAAAACTCATGGTGAATCCTCTTTTCAGAGGAACTTGAGAACTTAAGCAGCTCTTGAGCCTTCTGTGTATTTCACCTTCCTCATTCTCTGAACAGGAAATACAGGATATATTGTGAAACTCATTAGGAGGTGCATGGTCTCTCTCACTCTAATTCCTTTTCATCATGTTTGCATAAATAAGGGATTCATTGTATGTACAAAGAATTAAAAGGATAAAGTTACTTGGTTTATTTTTTACAAGCAGAAAAATACATCAATCTCCTTTAATTGGGGTCTCTCATGGAAAAGGACCAAGACCTCATTTGAAAAAAATTTCCATGGAAGAGCAACTGATGTTTGAATACCACATTTTTTGTGACCTGAAGTACTAGATCATTGATACTCTTAAGCAAACTGCTTGATGTCATTACAGCTTTCAGATCCTGTTGCACTGCAAACAATCCAGACTTAGGTATTGGCATAGGGCAGATACTCTATTATCTTACACCAACAATCAGGTAGTGATGAATGCATTATAAAAGCAGGCATCACTCTCAGGCTCAAATCCAAGTTTTCCAATGATAAATGTGCTAAAGATTTTCTGCAGCTCTTTGTGTTTCTTTGGTGATTGAGACAACAGTCTCAATAATACTCTCCTTGTACACATAGCCTTTTCTCATTGCTTTTCTCAAAAAATTTTAGAAATAAAAAGGCCTGCCAGCCAGACATCCACTAATTACTTCTTGCCTAGACAGGATCCTCAAATTCACATCTCTTCTGGAAGTATGTGTAAGTGAATTGTTCTTTAAAGAGAAGAAATCTGTAAATCTCTTTTCCCTTAAACACCACTAGCCTCTCATTTTCAATGTAACTGTCTCAAAATACTCTCTCCATATTGTGCTTTGTACTAGTTCAGCATAGGCTGGGATTATGAAACAGCAGTTGGACTGGAAACATGGAAACATGCATTGGACTGCCTATGTGGATATAATGCTATAATTACTTATGGTGAGATTCATCCTAGATTTTTTTAGCTCTTTATTCCTCCATAATCATTGACCTTTGTTTCTTATCTGTGCTACTGTATCTGTATCAAATACTTTCATCACTAATTCAGATCCAAAATCTGGTGACTAAACCAAGATTTCATTTGATACTGCCACAGCAGGGAAACATGCTAAAGCTATCCCACAGTTGCCAGGTTTACACCATCAGTGATATAATCAGGTAGATAAAACCTCCAAATCTGCAGCATGTCTAAAGAGAAGGTGCTTATGTTTCAAGGCCCATAAGTGATTGAAAAAGGAATGCCTATTTTTTATTTCATTGCTTCTTCCCCAAGTGATGTTATCTCTGGATAAACAAATAAATAGTTTGGCATAGGGATGTGTATTACTGGTTGTGCTGGACCAGAAATGTCCATAACCAAGGGATATCACCTTGCATCCTCACCTTTCCAGAGCATTATGTTCACTCCTGCAGGAGGCAAGAAAGGCTAAAAGACTTAAAAACTGTAAATGAAAGCACAATCACATCCATAATTTTTCTGTACTGACTACATGAGAAAGAACAGCACAGACCAGTTTCCTGTTTCACAGGGGTAGAGCTCCTCAGTAACACACAGTCCATAAAGAGAAAGCGACATTAAAAATCCATAGAGGAAAAGAAAATCTGCTATTACATTTAGTTAAAAAAACCTACCACATTAGATTGTCTGGGAAAATGTTTCCTACATGTGAGGCAGCCAGCCTCAAGGAAGCAGAGGGAAAGCAAGTGGTCCTATCAAAGCTCAGCCTCACTTGGCTGGAGGATGCAGTGGTGGTGGCTGGGCTGGTCCATCCTGTGCCTGCAGTGGCTGCTCTGGCTGCATGGCCAGGGAACTGAGCACCCACCACATCCCCCCTGCCCCACAGCTCCCTTGCCAAAGAGCCACCCAGGAGCCAGACCTGGCATGGAAATTTGCTGTACAAAGCACCTGCATAATCTGATGTTTCTTGCAACTCCTACTTTCTCCTCTGGTGCCCAGGCTTGTGATCCCATGGGTTCCTGGTGTTCCCCAGGCACAGACATTGCCCCAGCAGCTCCAGGGTAGGGAAGTGGTGTCTTCACCTGGGGGAGGTGGGGTGGGGCCAAGGACAGTGGGGACATCACCCTGAGGCCAGGCCACCACTCTGCACCCAGCTTCCTTTACCTGGGAGCATCCAGCCCTCACCAACAAGTCCAGGTGCAGCAGCAGCAAAGCAACTCTAATGAGCATTTATCCCACACACAGGGATATAAATAACCTTATAAATACAGAAAATACTTTGTCAGTGCAAGAATGCCCTAAGGGAGGACAAGGAAGAAGTGCAAGCTTCCAACTACCTCAAGCTCCTACTGGCAATGTAGTTTCCCAATTAAAAGGCATGGAAAAATATCAGCTTCCCAAATCTTTCTGCAAGCTCTGCAGTGGTCAGGAAAAAGCACTTTGAAATGTTCTTGCTGGGAAGTATTCTTTTATTGTTCATTTTCAAGTTAAACACATGCACAGTGATTTTTGTAATCTTGAAGATGTATTTTAATTGATTTCCCAAGTATTTTAAGGTCTATTAATTCCACGGATCTTGCAAACACTGCATTTTCTGTATTCCAGCTGCTGTTTTAATCATGTTCATTAACAGAATTACTTTTACCTGCCAGTGAATATTTTACGTTGCTTTAATAAATCTTCTGTTTGCTATCAGAACTGAACAGACAAATAAAATAAAATACCAAAGTATGTGAATTTCTTCATGGGTCTAACACTGTTCTATTATGTCATTCTACCAAGGGATTTAAGCAGATTTGAATATAAAAGTGACAAAATTAAAAATACGTGCATAATATTTAACAGTGTGCACATTTATATTATTAACAAAATATTCTTTTTCCACATAAGAAATCAGCCAGGTTTCCTCATATGCTTTGTTGTGGTGAAAGTCTGATGAAAAGTCTGCTTTCTCTCAGAGGAATAATTGGCAGTTGCCATATCCAATGCTTCACATACTGTATGATCAATTAATTTTCAAACGTTTTATGAGCAACATAAAAAATACAGATAATAAGAAATACATTATATCCTCCAAATTTCAGACTGTATACCCCTTAAAAGAGTGCAGAAAGACCTGATGTGAAAGTCTTTTTGTTGATACTGTTTCCACATTGTTCTCAATTAATTTTTCTAAAAGCTCTGAGATTCTGCCAGCAACGCACATGCACAGAAGATAAAATGAAACAGCAATTAATCCAATCATCTTTGATTTACCATTAATGTAACTCAGTGCATTAGGCCTTGTTTTACATGCAACTGTGTTGTTCTGACTACACTTTAGAGAGTCCCCAAATTAGCCAATTCACAAATCTTAATTGAACCAAGAAGGATGAGGGTATTCCACCTAGTGTGGCCCTTGTGGAACGTGTCTCTTCCCCGAGGAAGGATGGCAGGTTAACAAGGCTGACAACTCCTCACCAAAACAAGAACTGAAAATGTGAGACGCTGCAGACCCCACATTCAGCTGTGCACTGCTTTCTGCAAAGCTACAACAGGAAACTGGGGTGATCAGAGCTTCCAGGGAAGAAACTCTGGATGCAGGAAGTCCCTTGTCCTGTGACCCTTGTGTGGTCCCACGGATGAGAGCAGGACCCAGCATGCAAAAAGAGTGAAGCAGGTGGTCACACATTTGTAGGGTGAAGGAGCTGACTGGTGAGCACCCTCTTTACTGCTCTGTGAACACTGGCACAAGGTAAAATGATTCCTCTTATTCTAATAGTGAGCATGGAAATGAAGAAGTATTAGGACTAATTGTACCATGGTACAATTACAACAGAGCTTTAAACTGCAGAGATTACTTAGCTGTCTGTTTTGCATTTTGTTCTTTGCATATTGAAGGTTTGCTGACAGAGATGTAATATTTCCTGAAGATACATCCTTTCATTGTACCCCTTGTCTGAATGTGGTTTTGATTTTATGGGAAGGGCTGGACTTAAAGATTGTCACTCAATCACATGGACACCAAGCAAAGTTCAATTGCAGTACAGCTTTCGTTAAGGATTCATTAACAGACACTTCATATAAAGTGCTACCACAATCTCTTTCGTACTCTTTTTTTCTCTCCCTACCCCCACTTTTTGTTTTTTTTTTTTTTTTTTTTTTTGCAGCTGAGAATAATTAACTGTTCTTTTGTGAGTGTCATTTGTTCTCAAGGAATTAAATGCCACCTTATTTCTCAGAACAAGAATTCAACTGTCATAATTATAGCTTCATTTCAGGAGAAAAAAAAATCATAATTTATTACAGATTGTTCAGCATGTGAAATAGGTTTAAATGTCTTTGAAAGTAAATTGTGGCATGTCACGAAGGGCTTTTGCCATCACTGTAATTGATTTATAATTTTGCATTTAAAATTAACAACATTCATCCATTGTTCTCCTTTATATAAGGCTCTGGCAGAGAGTTGAGAGTTTTGTGTTCAGTTCTGGTCACCACATTACTGTAATGACAATAATAAAGTTTTAATAGCTGAGGAGATAAAAATGATATGTAGAAGTGAAGCCAATAGCAGTATTAAAAATAAACTTCAGACTGAAAATAGTTTTAGAAAAATATACTATGTCCAAGAAAAAATGAGTAAACGGAGGATTTATCTTAATTGTGTTAACTTTAAAGCATCAGAAAGCTAGACTTAATTTTTAAGCTTACATTAAAGTGGCCTACCAAAAATACAAAAAATATATCCAAATTAATTTTGAAGTAATTGGGCAAAACTATTTCAACAGGGCTCCTACACATCAAACCATTGGTCCTTTTCTTACCCCGGAAAGCTTCAGCAGATTGCTGCAGAACTGTGACCTCTTCTTGCTTTCCAAAGCTGCCAGACAGTTTCAGAACAGCAAAAAGAACAATTTCATTTTGTTCTGGGCATTGTTAGTGTTGTGGTACAGTCAAGCATCATGACTGCCCATCCATTTATCAAAGTGGCTGAATTTATGGAAAAATGATGTTGAGCAATGTAATAATGTCATGGAACAGAGACAAAACTGAGATAAAAACATTAAGCAGGGCTGAAAAAAAGGTAGTTACAGGTAATGCATAGAAAATACAGAAAAAATCACATGATTCCAGATCCCAGATGAAAGCTGGCACTTACTGGCTTTCAAATATTGTCTGTGATTCTGACCTCAGCAGTTTCTTCAGGTTTATTTCATTTCATTGATGTCATCAGGTATCACACATAATGACATTAGTGTAAATGAAAACAGAATTAGTGCCACTAACTAATTATTCTACACACAGTTATAGGACAAGAGAGAGAAATTAATGAAGAAAGATGAGAAGACTGATTTTGTCATTCTGCCAGAAAAATGAGAGGAAACTGATTCCCAGTTGCTCATAGAGATTCCTGTTGTGGTCTCCATGCTTTGGACACCCCAGCCCCCAAAGAAGACTGCATACAGTGAATACAATGAGAGAAGAAAAGTGATTAATTTACTTTTTTTTAAGGCAAAGAGTACCAACCCTTTCCACAGTGCATGGAGATCATCATGCCAGAAACTTCTGTGTTACTGCAGATAAGAAAAACCTGCCCTCTCAGAAACTGTTTTTCTAATTCAAGGCTAACAGAAGTGATTTACAATCTGACTCTGTCCCATAAAACCAGCTCTAGTAAACTCTTATTTTTGTTTTCCCTTTTCCTGATGCTTAATACGTGGAAACCCATTTCATGAAGCTTTACATTTTCCAAAGAAGCAATCAAGAATGAAATTACATCTTTGTCTTTGACATCTTCATCAGTTAAAAAATAAAAAATGCATCATGCTGGGTTTTATTTGTGTTTGGTTTGATTTTTTTTTTTCAGATTAACAAAGCAAAAGATTAATATCAAATCAGGGTGAGGAAACTAAGTTAAAGCTATGAAATATAGCCAAATCCTGTTGGAGTCCCTACAAGAAAGGATGGGTAGTGGAGGAGCCTGTGGCAGACAGGGGTGCACAGTAGAACAGCAAAGTTTGCCATCTTCTAGTGAAGCAGAGGCAGCTCAAGGACATCAGCCTTTCCTCCTCCTTGTCTCCAGAAAATTTTCTCCCCAAGTATTTTGCATATGTAGCTTATAATGGTCACTGCCCCTTCTGCAGACCAATTAACAAGAGATGTTCCTCAGAACACTTCCTTTCCCACATGTGCCTGCAAAAGCAAGCCCCAGTCTGGCAGATGCCATGAAGGCATGAGGTGATGTCAAACAAAGAGCAGGGACAGAACAGGGCTAATTGTGCTGACCACACCAAACTCTTCCACCTCTACAATGAAAAGAACAGGACCATGCTGTCCTCGGGCTGCAGAGAAGCCTGCTGGAATCTAACACTGCTGGGAAACTCAAGGTCAGTTTCCTCTAGTAAAAATATTATCATGTAATATTGTCAAGGTCAGTGTCAGCTTGGATTACCTGCCATGCAAGGGCCAGTCATGCATGTTCTGCTTGCCTTGGGCAAGTCTAACTCATGGTCAAACTTTTCAAAGATGTTAATGCCTACATCCTCCCTGGCTGATACAGGGCAGCCATAATGCAGATTTCACTGCATAGCAGCTGATTTTAGTAGCTGGAGCATCAAACCTGTTTTAACATAAAATCATTTTTCTCCTTTTATAAAGCACATATAGCTTGTCTTCACACTCTAATTCAATCATTCAACAGTGAGCTTCCTCACACTGAAAACATGCAGTGAAAACTGTCTTAGAGCTGAATCACCAATAGCCCTAAGAATGGTGGCTCTCACTCCCTATTCTCCCACAGCATCTGCTTCTGGAGGCTGTTGGATTGTTTCTTCTCAGTGTGTGGAAGTTAAAGCACACAAGGGGAGAAATGAATTCCCAATTTAACATACCCCTTCTGGGTTTCTCTGGTGCTGCAGGACTGCTGTAATGATCTGCTGCAATGAACTGCTGCCTCTAGCAATCATCTTCTCTGCCTGCCCACCACTGCTTTTCTCCAGCAATGCCCTGGGGCTCTGTAGCACACAGCTAACAAAGCTGAGTTCCCAAACCTGCCCTGTTTACCAGAGCTTTACAGTCCTACTTCCTTAACCCTTTTCACCCTCTGGACATCACCACACACAATACATCCCACTCCTAAACTTGAGAAAAAAAAAACACCAGCAAAAGCTGGAAATTTTTTATAACTAATGTTCTGCATATGCTCCATTATTTTTTCCAGGACCTTGCTCAGTTTCTTGGAATTACTCAGGAGTTATTTCCAAGGTCAACATGTATTTGCCATTAGCATTTTTTTGTGGTTTAGATGGTTTGCCTGACACATGGTGATGTCTCAACCTCAGCAGACCTTGGGGGAGAAACTGGGAAGGAAATAAGGACAGGAATGCTGCAGATTCACCTTAGGAATTGCTGCCAGGAATCAGACTAGAGGCAAGGAAATGGTCTGGAGCATGTGCTGAGGGGTAGTCTGAAAGTGGGATCTATCAGGCAGCTGACAGCACTGTCTGATGTGTAATATAAACAACTGGGCTGATTTTTGAGAACACACAGAAACAGTGACACTCAACATTTGTACCCACTGAATACCAAAAGGAGTGGTATGTGTCCTCTGACTTGGGCCAAAATTGCCACTGCATCTGAAATAGCACATACTTTCAAGTAACCAGGTCAAATTTAAATCAGTGACCCAAGCAAAAGCTCCTTTTGCTCCAGTTATCAGATTAGTCTTGGTCCCTGTGATCACTTCTTAACTTCACTAATTTTATTAGAAGATTTTGCAAAGATCTGATTTATGTCATTCCACATTCTAAAATCAACTGCTGTGCAATATACCATACATAATAGCAGTGTCCACATTTTACACCCATTTTATGAGCCATATTCGTTATTCTTTTATTTTACAGAAAAAAATGGCAATTTTCAAAAAGGCAGGGATTTATTACTATTGCTCCCTTTGTCTAGAGAGAAAATGCAGTGTGATGGTGCTTTGGTTTTGCAGTGATCTTCCTTGTAGACCACCAGAAAGAAAACCTTTTTATTTTTTTCCATCTCAGGCAAAGTTATAACCTCTTCCAGGTTATACTTATCTTAATGCTAGCAAATTACTTCTTTTTTTTTCTTTTCATCTTTAGTAATATGGAATTACCATCATTTGAAAGAACTGTTTAGGTTCCTTGACCAGAAGAGGCGTTTAACTATGTCATGTGTGATGTATGGTGCATTTAATTGCTCTGTGCAGCTATTCAAAAAGCATTCAGAAGTAATCATTTAGCATTAATATCCTGGGGCAATTCAAGGTCACAGTACATTAAAAACTAATTCAGAGTAGTTCTAGAATACATTTTTCATATACAGAGATACATAATTCTTTTATGATAAAAGTGGCAATGACATTGCAGCATGATGAGGGGATGTGGATATTCTAAATATCTGTTATTGGTCTTATTGTAAGAGCAGAAAGACACCTTTTCACCATTACTCAACAATTACTAATTTCTAGTAAACTCAACACATTCAGATAAGTGGTGATGAACAAATATGCTTACAAGAGCAACTTGTTTCAGAAACATTTTAAACTAAGAGTATCTAATTCCTCTTTTCCTGCTCTTCCTAGAACTCGTGCTTCTGGGCAGATTTTATGGACACACCAGCCTGAAACAATTCTGACATGTACAGGTCTAATTACATGTTTGGTACTGCCATGCAAGAATTCAAAATAAAATTACTATCTTTTTCCTTAAAATGATTGATTTTAGATGTGGGAAAGGAGAAAGAAAACATGAGGACAACATTGCCCTCAGGATTTGCAGGGAGAGTCCTCCCAGAGTTTAGAGGACACAGCAGTCACTCTCTCAGGGAGAGGAAATTGTCTTGAGTTAAGAGTGCACAACACAGAAAATACAAACATCAAAGAGATATGGACAGCCTGCATGCACCAGAACACAATTAAGTGTAAAATTATTTACAGCCACCCTTGCCACACTTGCACTTTTACACACATAATGTACAAGACTGATACTGGCAACCTGCCAGTCGGATCCCATCATGGAAGGAGAAAACAAACAAAGAATAAAAAAATCATTGCTTCTTCACATTTTTACCCAAAAGTCTTTTATGTTCCCTTAGAATGCATGGAGCACCCAGAAAAGAAGCCATTCAGATTGTGCAGCTTTTGGGAAAATCAGGTGTGTTCCATTGATGCAGGAAGACTCAGCTGGGAGGAAGAGACTGAGCTGAGCTCAAGGCCAGAACAATCCCCTGCTGCAGGGGTTGTGAGCCTTCCCTCTTACTGGGAGGCTACAACTGCTGCTGGAAGCTGGAATTAGAAACTAACCAGATCAAAGCTATGTCACTTGGGTCTGTACCAGCTGCACTTGCACTTCACACTTCTGCTCTCCTACACAGATATAAAACCTGAACTGAGGACCATCACTTTCCAGCTCTGAGGATGGCAGCAGATGAAACACAATATATAAGCATCAAGAATTGAGTATTGGACACCTGCTGATGCATAGTGAATTAAAGCACAGTCAAACACAGAGGCTGCCAGACACCAGTTTTATCTGTTTCTATTTAAAAAGAAAAAGTAAAGGGTTGGTTGCAAAGGGAATCATGAACAGAAACAATGGTGTAGGCAAGAAGTGGAGCAATGTGCTACAACACATCACATGCTATTTTCTCACTTCTTTCTTCCATTTTTATATAACCAATGAAGTTTCTAATAAAATAGGCACTTAAATTCTTAGTATTAGAATTCAAAATCCACTGATGAGCAGGCAGGCTGTATGCTTATCAGCAGCATTACTGACATCAGCTGCATCAGGGAGCTCCTATTTCATATTTTAAGGCTTTTGCTTACCTTTACTGCATTTTAATAAAAGCCCAATTTCTAAAGGACCAAAATGCCACCCTCAAAGGAGACACAAGTAGTAAGCCTGAACGAAGACATCTGCAGTGCTGGACTAATGTTCCTAAATGTTGGATATAGTGGAATGTACTAGCTTTTTATAAATTGTCTCACATAGCAACCTGATAATCATCCCTCCATTAGATACATTAGATCAAAATGAATGTACAACTAAAGTAGCAATTCCTCTTTAGGAAAAAAAAAAACAAAAAACCAAACAACAAAAACCCCATAAAATTTAAAATTTGGAAAGGTGATATTTGGAAACTTGCTTGTATGCAGAAACAGTCTGAGCTCAGCTAAGGTACCTCAGATGTGATAATAAGTGCATTAATATAACCAAATAAATACTTGTCTTTGCAGAAACAAGGGATTTCGTAGCAATAACTCTATAGTCAAATGCTCTTTTTCCAGTACTAAGCCACCACCTAAACTGTAAAGATCTTTTCTTGTGCAGATCTCTGTTTTACTTTGGTTTTTCTCCTCCACCCTCTTACAATGTCCTTCTTTTCTGTAGTGCACAACAGCTCCACAAGTGCTTCAAAAGCGAAGTTCATCAGTAGTGAAAGGAATTGTGAAAACAGTGAGTTGCAGAGGCATGTGGAAGAATATGCTAAAATCGTCCTGAAAATATTTGTAAGCAATACCTCTCAGAACTTTATTTTTTAAATATCAGCATCTATCCTGCTAGCATTAGTGTGACAAAATATACTGTGGTAGCATTGCATTCTTCTTTGGCATCTTATTATTTCTCTGTAGGCAAATATTAGTCTTTGTGTATCAGAATCCAAAATACTTTTAGTAGCTTAGAAGCTTATATAAGACTAAGCATATGAAAATATTATTTGTACAATTCTTTTGACCTTTTGACCTTTGAATTTGGGGCAATAAATCAGTTTTTGTGTGGAATTGAAGACAACTAAAATTTGGTCTCAGTTTGAAACATGAATTTCAGTAACTAAATTCAACTTCCTTTAGATTTTGGTCCTATATTTATAAGAAGATACTAAAAATAAAGTGTTGATAAACAACATATTTCAAAAATAACCTTTTCACTTTGAAATATCTGTGTATTGATAATGTTATTTTGATCAAGGATCTATTTTTTATTTTATTGCTCTAAACTGTTGCGCTGTCTGATACAACTGCACAGTAGTGGTGAAAGAAGGGAACTATTGACATCCCTTTAATGATTAACATTCTTTTTGAGCATCTTCCAGGTGCTAGAGCTGTTTGTCACCAAAAGCTCAGACCTTCTCTTTGTCCTTGAGAGCTGATACCTGAATGTAAAACACAACTGGAAAGCCTAAGAAACAACTGGGCATGAAGGGCAACTAGGATAATAGCTAAAATCACAATGACACATAGATGTTTATGTTTTGACTTAGCTTCCCTGTCTAGATGACCACTCTTAATCAGCTCAGCAGTTCAGATAAACACCTGCATAAGTATTAGCAGGTTTTTTCTATCAGTGAAATATTGAAACAGGTTTCAAATTAATTATATTCACAAATACTCTGCTGTGTTGAGAACTTCTTAGGCAGGTGTAATGCAGATCTATCCAGAAACGTGCTGCTGTCACTGTGCCACACTGTGTACACACTGTACAAAGGGACCTTGTGCCCACAAAGAGAGCATTCACACATGATTTCCTTGCTATTTAACAGATGGACAAACATCTCCAAAGGGCCAGTTCTTTTGACTTTATTTATTTTCAGTATCAAATCAGAAGGTCAGAAAGCCACCACTGTGGCATCAAGAGAAAACTGAACATGGCACAAATCAGTACAGAGTCACAAAATCTGGTCAGCAAGGCAACAATTGGGTTTTTAGACAGACCTCAGTCCAGCTAGAGCTCACTGTGACTCAACTGAGAACCTGACAGATCTCTGCTTTCCCATTTCCCACCAATGAATCTGGCATTATCACTGTGAATTCATTCTCCTGGTCTTTTTCTGCAGTTGGCCAATGTGATACAGTACATTAAAAATTCCTGTTTTTCCCAGTCTCGTTAACAGAACAGGTTTATGCTTGAAAATCCAGACATTTAAAAATCAAATTCTGCAGAAAACAAATGGAAATTATATATGGCTTCCACTGTAGTCATCCTGTGGGCAAAATAATTAATTTTTGAAATACCTTAAAACTCTGTGACATGAAGGACCCATTCAGAAAAATCAATAAAATAAAATATCTTTAAAGAAAAGAAGGAGACGATATTTAACAACTAGACCTATTCATTCTGTCAGGGGAATATTTTTAATATGCTTTCAAATTTTCCACCCAACATTTCATATTCCATTCAAGCAGTCTGATTCCACAAAGTGCTACACAGACAGTGTGATGACCTTTGCAACACAAAGGAAATGAATTCAAACCCTCTTTTCTGTTGCTGGTGCTGCCATAGAGGACAGAATAGATAGGAAGAACTTGGATATATGGCAATTTTCTTTTTGTACTCTCTGTTTATAGGGACCACATGTTCCTATCTTCAAGGTTTTGTAGTTCCTAACCAGACTTCTTCCAAAAAGTGACCTGAGACAGTCAGGGCAGGACAGAGTCAAGATGGAGCAGGCACAGAGCTGAGTGCCACTGGCACAGTGTCATCACAGGGATGGCACATCCCCTCACCTTCTGCAGCTGCTTTCTGGGGGCTACACTCACCTTTGCCATGGCAATTCAGCCCAGTGCAGGTCTGCAGGCTGGGCAGGAGGACAGAGCAGAAGGCAAAGGGAAGAAGGACACATCCCTGCAAAAGGATCATGGGGTAAACGTGCAGGTAATTTTAACCTGTCTAGTCAAATTACTTTGGTCCTTGGGAACAGACCATTTCATTGGGGTTTTGGTTTAAACCCACTTTTCTATGCACTGTGCACTATGCACTGATTTGCTGCACCTTCGAATCCCCCCAGTTATACCTTGTGAGGGGAAGATAAAATCTTCTGTGTTAAAAAGCACACACAGGAATTATATTGCAAAGGAGACATCAGAATAGCAAACTTAATGACTTAATATTGTACAATATAAAATCATTCCAGTTGAATAACTTTTAATTTATTATAATACATAGATGCCAATTATGCCTGATTTATTAAGGGAAGTTCAGCAATGCCAAGGCCCTGTGTTTGAGTGGTTGCCATGGTACCCAGCTTTTACAAGGACATCTTAAGGATCATTAAAGTGTCAAGGTGATAAGTTTGACACTCAGTGGATTTAATGATGGATGATAATAATGTTACCTCTTCACATCCTGAAACACATAGGATTCAGGAGGTACCAATTTTAAGACTTTTTAAAAAGAGGCTAGCTAGAGCTGGCATTAAATATGTTAACTCAGATTACATTCTGCTCCCTTTAGTAAATTCCTTAACCTCAGGTTTTTTAGTGTTTTTAGGTTGCCACCATTCCTCAAAGCATCTCAACCTGTTTTATCAGATCTCACAAGCTTACCCTTGACCAGGGACTCCTGAGCAGCACAGGAAATCATTCAGAGGCTGAACACTGCCAATCCAGCTCCTAGCAACTCTTACAGAATATTTGATGGTAAAAAGAGAATTGGGAAAAAAAAAAAAATGGAGGAGAGAGAGACCTGATGGCAATATGTCCTGCATCTAAGCATCTAAGCTCTACCCCAGCT
The DNA here is from genome assembly GCA_030060385.1 of Muscicapa striata striata. Taxonomy (NCBI): domain Eukaryota; kingdom Metazoa; phylum Chordata; class Aves; order Passeriformes; family Muscicapidae; genus Muscicapa; species Muscicapa striata. Next base: position 1,199,794 of record JAREIS010000233.1, read on the forward strand.
GTCAAGCACAACCAATTCATCTCACATTGGACATGTAACAACCTTAGGCTGGAAATGACTTTCAGCACTTGCATAAACCTGATGCAAGCCAATAACTTGAATACAAAAGGATCTGGAGGCCTGAGCACAACTCTGAGACTTAAAGATGCACACACAGGAGCTGATGCCATTTGGTTTTTTGCCTCTTTTTTATTTGATATATTCTCTCCTGATGTTATTTTAGGTGCTTGTTTCTGCTCTGGCACAGGAGGACATCTTTTAACAAAGTAGTGGCACAGGAAGGAGGGCTCTCACTGCCACACTACCACCTTCCCAAGGGCAGCAGCTACCACATAGTCTGCTCTTTTCCTAAAATACAGTATCCATGTGCTTTTCTCTTTTAATTTGCCAGGAATTTTACACACATAACATCTTCTCTGAAAAAGAAATTTAAAAATGGTTAATTCACCTTGCAAGCTGTAAAGTGGTTGCACTATACATCTCCCTTCAGTCTGCTGACAATGCCATCAGGTTGACAATTCCTAGGATATCACTGCTAATTTCAGCCCTTATTCTGTCCAGATCTAAAATCAGCATCATTTTTATGTAGCAATTTACCAGTTCATCCTCACTATGGATTAGAGTCAGACTTAACAATCTCTTTCTAAGAGCAAATCTATTACACTGACACAGCTTTCAACCTGTCCATTGGACTGGTGTAAATAAAAGACAAAAGGGATTACAGATCTAAACCCCAAACTCACCACTAGCAGCCAGCACTTGTGCCTATTAAGCTGTGCTTCATTGCCAAGCATCGCTATGCCAGGTATTCCTTGTCTAATGTAAACACATTTGACAAGCATAATCACAGTTTAGCTCTAGTATCTTCTCATAAAGCTATTCTACTGACATGAGAATAATAGTCTAGGACAAGTACATAATGTTTTCCAGTCATTCTAAACAATTCTGTGCATACTTTGCTCCAGGAGAACAATTTTTCCTGTGCCAACATGGACTCTCTTGCTTGACTTGGCCTGTGTTTTTGGCATAAGTTCCAAGCCTTGACAACTTCCTTGGTGTCACTAATCATTTGGGACAAGTACTGGCTCTACCTTGGATCATTCAGTCCCTGAACAACTTTTGTGTATTCATGCAAATGTATTTTTCAGTACCATTTTAGGGAATGACATCCTGGCACTTCTAGCCTATGGGTTCCTCAGTTTGTGGAACAAGAGTCTGGAGCACAGATCTTGACCTACATTTTGCTTTCTAGAGAAATCCCTCAGTCTGTCAAGACTCCACATGGATCTGAACAAACTAAGGGTACCCTGTTCTGGACCTATTTCTACTGCAGAGATTCTCCTGGTTTAGGTTAGCTCAAACAGGATGCACAGCAGTTTCTCAGGTATTTTTGCTGCTTAGGTTATTGAGTTTTGCAGATCTTCACATACGATGACTTTTTTTGCATCATTTAGTATTACACAAGCCTGCTGGGAAGCACTGTCTTCCTTTTCCAATGCTTCATCCTTGACTGAGCTGTTTCTGCTTTTTTGCAAGTTCAAATGTTAGATATTACTGTTTCCTAAATGCCTTGACTTGGAGTATAGTTGTGGCCCTTTTTTTTTTTTACCAGATGCCTTTTAAAGACTGCAAGATTTAAGTTTTGACCCTATAGAGAATTTTATGTTACATCACAATCCTTGTGATTAAAATATTTCCTTCCTGTAAGTCATTATCATACAGTTTGCAGTATTCTTCAGATTTAGTAATGACAGCTTGAGAGTTAGTCTGTCTTATCAATGGGATAAGTTATCTGAAATTAAGTGAAGTGAGCACCATAATCAACCAACACCAAAACCAAAAGGTGCTTTCTGAATTGTTCATTCTGTCTTTGTTCCAGCTGATCAGTACTGCAGAGTAAAGACCTTCCTTTATCTACTTCTATATTTCCAAAGAATAGCAAATTTACAATAGGTTCAGTTGTTTTGAAATTTCTGTGTCCTGGTGCCACTTGGTGTTAAAAGCTCTCTAAGATGAATTCCATAATGGATACATACTTACTTTGAAAGCACCACTTTCAACTCTGCTTAATTTATAGATCACTGACCTTCCAAAAGCACAATTTTCAGTTTTCTGTTATTGCCCACAGTGCATGTATTTTATTTTAAAAAATGTTCCACTATGTCTATTGAGAATCAAGAATTTTCACACAGTTCAAGTGTGTGCTCTCTGTCAAAATACATAACTTTCCTCTTGGACACTGATTTGATTTGAAATCTAATTGGATTCTTTGAAACAATTACTGCCATTTTAATACTTTTGATTTTGTTGTGGCTTTTTCCTATTGAAAAACAGCCCTTTTCTTGTCCAAGAATTTGTGTAAATGCAAGTGATGTTTCTGAAAATATCTTTGATTAAAGAAACTTGGTGAGGACCTTTCTTTTCCACTCATCAGAATACTTCTGCAGCTTCCTGAAGTTCCTTTTCCACAAGTTTGATGAGCAAGCAAGCTTTTGACGTATTTTCCCCTGAAAGAGAAGTTAAAACAGGAGAGTGATTGTGTCAGAAGCAATCCCTGTGCTGTGCCCAGTCACAGCACAGAAACAGCATCACATGATTTACAACTCACAGAATTGTTATCACTCACCAGCTGCAATGTAAATCATCTGAATGGATACTTTTTCAAAAATAGGGATTTTGAATAAATCAAAGGAAATCACAATTGCTTGGTTAATGTTCACCAAACAGGGAGGGAGTCCAAATTTGTTGACTAAATTATTTGTTAAGAATTATTCACTCACTTCTATTTATCACCATCTTTGCCAAAACCCCCAGGCTCTCCAAAGTGTTAGATCAGTACTAAATGTATGTCTCCTAGTGCAATGACTGGTGTCCAAATTAATCTGTTAATGGGAAAGTTTGTGGCCAACCTTCTGTAACTCATATCTGTGAGGAAACAGGTTCCCCATTTGCACACAGAAAATGGAGCTGTTTTCTCCTAAGCAGAGAGCTGCCTATTGTGTAGGTAATTACTAGAAGGCCTGTGTTGACCTGGCAATGAGGTAGTATATCTAAATACCTGAAGTGAAGGAGAAAAGCAGAAATGAAAGCAGAGGCCCCATCTGTTAGACTATAATGATTGTGCTATTTGAAGGCAGAAAGGTTTGTCTGAAGCAGCTGGTTTCTCTCCAAGTGACCTTTTAGCATTTCTGCTTTTGCTGTTTGACAGATGTGTCAACTCAATAATTTCAAAAGCCCCTGAGTAAATAACCAATTGTGAGCAAGGATGACCCAAAGCGATGACAAAATGGGTGCACACACAGCACATTACAGAACATAATACCTACTGAAAGAACAGGGAACATTATTGAAGAGGAAAAACATTTTACTCTTTATTTTTGAGTAAATGGTTTTCCTGCTCACAGATCAGTTGTTTTCGAGGAAAAAGGGAACTGTGAAGTGAATGCAAGGGCATTGTGACATGCTTGCCCTTGGAGAATGTCTGTAAGCTGGATGCAGGACTCAGGTGTCATCTTAGAGCTCAAAATGGACTTCAACTCCCTCCCTTAGCCCACAGATGGGAAGAAGGACTGAAGGCCATAGCTAATTGGCTTTGTGAATTATTGGGGAGCTGCAGAAAGGTGACTGCAATCAGACAAGATCCAATCAAGTTTAAAGTTCACTGAAGAATTTTCAAAAGTGATGTAGATGCTGCTTTTAACCCAAAATTGAAGTCTAGTTAAGGGGAAAGGTAGAGCAATTGGAGACCCCTGAGCACACTAGGGCTTGGTGATGCACCAGCTACTTTGCTGAGGGCTCACACCATTAGAAAATCCTTCTCCTGCACTGTATCACAGACCCTCCACAAAGAGTCAAATCTGCTAAATTTAGTCATACTTAGCCTAGTTGGACTTCAGAGCCTGTAGTGCTTTAAAAGAGCTACTGGCCCTGACAGCACCAAATCAATCTCTGTTCTGCCAATAAAGAACAGTACCACAAATAAACAATTAGTTGCCAATAGATGCTTCATGTTGGCTGGGTGCTTTTTCTTCCTTATGATGTGGTGTAAAGTGATAACAAAATAAACCTTCTTTCTATTCTCACTTTAGTGGGTAGAAGTAGATAAAAACCCATTTAAGACTGAAAGAAAGGAAATGCTGAAAGGCTGGAGAAAGATAATCCTTCTACAGGTCTGCCTTAAATTCTCTCCACACCTGTTTCTTCAGCTGTAAGATATGATGAATAGTACTTCCCATAATGATGCTGTGAGTAATAATTCCTTAACTTCAATAATGAATTCTGAACTTTTGTAAAGAAGGAAAGAAATGCAGAGGATTATTGAATGTGAGTGTTAGGTTTGATTTTTTTTATATTACACTTGCAATATATAAATCAGATCTCAAAAGCTTAATAGTCAGAAAGTTCAATAGTGTTAACAATGAAATTGTGTCTCTGAGGTGTTATGAGTCTGAGTAGGTCCAGTGTGCTCAGGCTGTGAACAATTGCCATGTAAAAATTTAGCTGCTGTGTCCATCAAAATTATAAAAAATTAAAAAAAAAAATTAAAAGCAGAACTCTTCATTAAAATATGCTTCCCATGTAAGAACATATAGCTATCATTATCGGAGAGAGACCTGAGGATATTTAAGGAATGATAATTGATTTACCAGATGAACAAACAAAAATGTAGCTAGTACTGGTGTCAATCATACACATACTCTGAGAATATCATTACACCTATACTAGAATATATACTGAACTTTTTTTTTAACCTGTAGTGACATATTCTAATTTAATAAACCTTAAATCCATTCTGTACAATAACAACAGAGTCACAAGTCAGGGCAAGACCGGACTAAGAATTACATTAATGAAGTTTTTTAAATTTAAGATTTCTTGTGAATGTTTCCAATTTTGTCACTGATTGGCCATTGTTATTGGAGTGGAGTTGCTAGTGTGCATCCAGCAGGAGCTGGTAGTGTTTTAGCTTTGGAGTAGACACCTAGATTTTCTTGAGTTTCAAGTTTTTATAAAGCTAACAACATTTGTAGAATTGAAAATCCTCTTCACCAAAAATCACGAAAGAGGCTAGATTTTACTCTCTAGTGGCCAAGCAAATTTCCTTAGTGTTCCTGCAGGCATGTCTGTTTCAATGATGGGAGGAAGACTCAGATTCCATGTCCATGAATGTGTTAACATTTGTCCTGATTCAGTGATGTAGATCCTATTGCTACTAAATAGGTTGAGAGATGACAGACATTTGGAAATTATTTTAATTACAGAGGAATCATATGAAGTTTTAAACTCTCAGGTTTATAATCAGGATTAAAATTCCACATTTCTGCAATCTACAACATGTTTATTGAAGACTCGTGTCTTTGAAAGAAATCTATTTCATTTTTGGCAGAAAATATTCATTGGATGATGGTTCCACAGCATGCAATCCAAACTTTAAAAACCCCTAAAAATAAAGTAACCCTTTTTGTATTTAGCTGAATTGAGAAATAAACCAACTGTATGTATTTGAACCCCCATGGGTCCAAACTTTCCACAATTTCACCTACTATGATTTGCCAAATTTAAATTTTGAATGTAGCTTATTGCCATCTCGTGTGGAATTGTCATAGGTGGTGGATTAGTTCCCCTGAATTACATGGGGGCTGACCTCAATACTCAGCTCCCCCATTCTTCATTCTATCACAGCCTTCCCTTCCCTGAAGCTGGAACTGAACCTCTCAAGGGAAATGAGGGATAACTAGAAGGGCTTTATACAGGTATGTAAGCCAGAAAAGGAAAGTCAAAGAACATGTACCTCCCAATAAATAACATGAGAAAACTGGTAGCAATAGATGAGGAAGCCTCAGTCTTCTCACACCTCTCGAGTGGATGGACAGCAAGATGGGAACTAGGGGGCAAAGTGCTTCCCACTGTACATAAAGATCAGGTTCATGACCACCTGAGGAACATGAACAAACATAAGTCTATGGGACCCGATGGCATGATCAGCAGTGAAAGACACAAGGATTCCTCAGCTGCAGAGCCTGGACCAAATTAAGCTTTTAACACTGCAGAGCTCAATAAAAACTGTTTCAATTGATAAAGTTCAAGAACAGAAGAACCTACAAACACTAATTCTCTCCTGGATAAGGAAAAATAAAGGATGAAGACATGTAGAGACAACATGAGACTCTGAAGCCAGTAAAGAAGAAGTCAAATTCTAGATAGGAGGGGACTGAGGAGATGCCTTAGTCTTAAGCTGAAATTCTTTTTATAAAGCTATGGTGAAGATATATTTAATGTATGAGACTTTGGGGTTTTTTCAATGCATTGAGGGGATATAGCATTCTAACACAACTGGGAGCCGAGGCACCAGTATTGAAGCAAGTAAATGTTGCTATGTTGCCATGATCCAATGAGAAACTTGAATAGAGATGAAAAAGATGAGAAACCTTGCCCCAGGGATAATAGTAAAAAACTTCAGTTCCCAGAGATGAGAACTTTTGTTTCTATACTAGAACAGCTCATCGTTAAAACTGCACCCCAATAAGTTAGCATGGCCCATGAAAGCAGCTGTGAGAAAGCTACAAAACATAAGAGGGACTTTCACACTGCAGATTTTCCTTTCCCAAGCAGCTGATTCACTGTGACATTGAAGCCAGGAGAGAACTGTTTCTTGTAGAGAAGCCTCCATGGCAAGGCAAGAGGGACTCCCCTTCCTAAGTAGACTGAAGAAAGACTGTTCTAGAAGTGAAAAACTGACTGAAAATCCCAGGTTTTGTCTCTTTACATTGTCAGTGGGAAAGAAAATAAGGTGTGGGGAGAGGAGAAGTATTCTGAAGGTTTAATCTTATTTCTCATTGTTTCTCTTTCAATTCTGCTAATAAAGTTTTCTTTATGCCCTTTAAAGTTTTGAGCCTGCTTTGCTCTCCTTTTAACCTTTTTCTCGCAGCAGAAAATAAGTAAATATTCTAGTAAGTGCCTAGCAATTTGGCCAGTGCTAGACCCACTACACACACCACAGCTCTCTCAAATGCCTTTCATATAGCACTTCATGCATTCCTATACTTTTATTTCTCTTGTCTTCAGTAACAAATGTGAGGAGGGGGGAATCAGGCCCTCAAAGTATAAGAACAACAGAGTTGGCAAACAAATCATGTGGCCTACATTCCAGCCCATGAGCAGCAGGTCACAGCTTTATTAAACTTTTTCATATGCAATACCAGAAATAGACAATAGATACCAGAAGTATAAAGTACATTTTTTCATGTTTTGGCCCATACTGCTATCCTATTATCAATGTACCTTTTCAGACAAGCACTTTAAAATACTCCAACACATTAAACCCACTGTCAATGACAACAGCAGAAGAGTGTCTTTGAGTCAATGGAAGCTAAGGAACTGTGCTTGTTAACTTTTGTACTTACTTTTTTACTGTTCTCTAAGTTGCTGCTATATTTAGGGAAAAAAAAAAACCATGTCTATCTCCATTAGGTTTCTATGCAGGTTTTTTGTGAAATCACATTATAAACTCGAGGTCAGCAACCACTGAGTCAAACAATTTATCAAGTCATTACTCAGATGCAGTGCCTAACATTAGCTGCCTTATGATGCAATTTGCTCTAGAAAAAATAAAAAGATCAACTGTCTCTATAAGGAACAAGGTGTTTTTAACAACCACACAGTATTAATTTATTAAAAAAAATAGCTTTTCAATCATGGTCATGTTAGATTGGAAGATGAGAGAGAACAGCTTCAATTTGCAAAAGTTGGTTTTGTTTTGTTTGGGTTTTTTTAGAGGAGAAACAAATATTTTGACTATGTTTTTCTGTTCTTCTTTAACTGCTTCAGGGGCTTTTCTTATGCGTTTTTTTGCAACACTCTGTTATGGTTCCTGGCAACCATTGATTTTTTTGTGTGTGTGTTTCAATCAAAGGTAAAATTAACATGACTGTTTTCATAAAAAACATCAGTTTACCCTGCATCTTTTCTGAGCAAAATTTTCATCTTTTCAGTGCTGTGGAGTCATAGGACCAATGAAACTCCACAGAACAGGATCACTGCATGTAAAGTAAAAATACATATGGGGTTTTTATTGCAGCTTATTACAGGAGAATTTTTCATCAAGCCCACAAGTGGTTGATTGGAAAAGTTGATGATCGATCTGCAGCATGAAACTCCTGTTGGTCTTAACAGGAAAGCAGAATTTCAGAATTTCCTAGGCTTGGTGCTAATGACCTCCATACCTCACCTTGCAAGTAAAATCTACAGTTTCACTCACAAGGTCTCTCTAATAAGATGCAGCATAGTTTGCTGAAGGCAGTGGTTGAGACTCCTCAGTAACTGGATTCAGAAGACCAATCTCCACCCCATTTCAAGGGGGTGCTGCTCAGGAGACATCAGGTTCTGAATAAATAGGTCCATCACTACTTACATGTGTCTCAAAGACTTTTGGAAATCAGACAAGCCCATCAGCACAGTCCCTGCTCTATTAAAAAGTCAGTGGAAATGGAGTGTAAGGAAGGAAATAGAATCCCAAGCCTCATCCCAGAAATGATGTGACCCCAAAACAAGATGCATGGATTTACAAGACAGTATGTCATCTGTAAGGCATCCTCATAATCTTCAGGGGGAAAATCTCTTTGGATACTGTTACTGAACACCATATAAATAACCATCTTAGAAACTACTTTCCCTCAACCACTTTTACCACATCTGTCCAGATTAGCTATTTCTAGATCACCTAATATGATACCCAGGTGTTTCCTCATGTCAGTATGGTAGCTGGAATATTCTGGGATGTTTCTATTACCAACTCACAGACATTAATTCATGGGATATGAAAGCAGGGCAGTCACATATAACAGCCTTATCTTTAGAACAGGTTTCAGCTGAGACCTCACAAGGTCCATATCTACCCAGCTTTGGGCTGTGGAGTGAGATCTCTTAAATATGACTTCCCCAGTTGTACAGCTCTTACTGCAAGGATTCCATTTGTTGACAGGTGAAAAAGATAGGAATCAGGCTTCCTGGTATGTTTTTGGTTTCATATTAAATTTCAGTATCCAAATAATGGTGAACCATGGTGAATAGGAAACTGCTGAAATAAACACAGAATGGAAACTGGAAAAGGAGGCACTGTAGTCCTCTAGAATGTTAACACATACCTGAATCCATCTAAAATGGGAACAACCTAGTAAAAAACCATCTAGTATGTCCTCATTAAATGTCTAAATAAAATCATAAGTGGTTAGCCAGGAATTCTCTCAAAGTCCAAACTTAAAAAAGAAATGCATATAAAATATACACAGACTGCTACAGACTTCCTAGGCAGATGAGGAACTAATGGGGAGCTTCTCCTCCAGACCCTTCACCATCTTTGTGGCTCTCCTTTGGACACCCTAATATGTTTCATGTTTCTTTTATATTGTTGTGCCCAAAGCTGCCCCCAGCACTCGAGGTGAGTGCCCCAGTGCAGGGCAGAGCAGGACAATCCTCTCCCTTGCCCAGCTGGCCAGGCTGTCCCTGATGCCCCCCAGGACAGGGCTGGCCCTCCTGGCTGCCAGGGCACTGCTGATTCACATTCAGCTTTCCACTGACCAGGATCCCCAGGTCCCTTTCTGTGGTGCTGCTCTCCAGCTTCTCATTCCCCAGGCTGTTAAATTTGCTAAACTTCATACAGTTGGTGATTGTCCAAATTGATTGATTAGCCCTCTAAATTGCATAGGGTGCCTCTCCAGGGCCTCTCTGCTTTCAAGGGAGTCAACAACCCCTCCCAATTTAGTATCACCAGCAAAATTTACTTAGTATGCCTTCAAGTCCTGCATCCAAGTCATTTATGAAGATGTTGAAGAGAATTGGCCGTGTGGAACCCCACTAGTGACTAGTCACCAGCCTGATGTCACCCCATTTATTGTAATCCTTTGTTCCCAATGCAGCAACCAGTTACAGGGCTGTTTTCCTTGCCCTTCCTGAAAACTGGGACACCATTAGGCAGCTTCCAGTCAGCTGGGACTTCTCTAGATTGTCAAGACCATTCAAAAATCCCTGAGAGAGGCCTTGTGATGATATCTGTCAGCTCTTTGAATATTCTTGGATTAATCCTTCTAGGACTCATAGACTTCCAGGGATCCAGATGAAGCAGCAGATCCCACTCAAGTTCAGGGTCAACTGAGAGTTTATTGTTCTCACAGCCATGGTCCTCCAGCTCAGGGCAATGAGACCCCCTTGGTGCATTCTCTTTTTTGAAGACAGAGGCAAAGAATGTGTTAAACACCTCTGCCTTGTCCATGTCCCTGGTTGTGAGGTGCCCATCCTCATCCTGTAACAGGCTGATGTTATCTCTATGCTGCCTTTTGCCATTAACATGTTTAAAATAACATTTTCTTGTCCCTCACATTTCTAGCCAGCTTCAACTCCAACTGATCTTTGGCTTCACAAGTTTTCTCCCCATATTGGCAAGCTGCATCTCTGTATTCTTCCAGGTCACCTTACCTTGCTTCCACTGGGCACACACCTTCCATTTTTTGCCTAAGACCCAAAAGAAGATTCCTGTTCAGCCAAACCAGCTTCCTGCCTTATATGCTTGACGTCCAACATTTTGGAACTGCCCATTCTTGTGCCATTAGGAGGTGGAGCTCAAAAAGAGACCAGCACAATGGACACCAGCACTTTCAAAAGCATTTTCCCAGGGAACTTTTCAAACTTTTCTGCTCTCCTCATGTCCAGAGTTAAGGTTTTCCTGCATTTTTCCCCTATCAAAAAAGATTTCAAACCAAGTCACTTTGTGGTTGCTGCAGCTGAGATGGTGCCAGTCACCACGAGGTCCATTCTGTTGACAGGCAGCAGATCAAGAAGGGGGTCTGTCTGAGTTGTTTCCCTTGGTACCTGTACCAAGAAGCTATCACCCAGATGTTTCAGGAATCTCTTGGACCTGTTTGTTACAGCTGTGTGATGCTCCCAGTTGGTTTCCAGCCAGCTGAAGCCCTCCATAAAGGACAATGGCAGTTGACTTGGAGGTGCCCCTTAGCTCCTTGAAGAATAATTCATCAGCATCATCATCCTGCCTGAAAGGTTGATAGCAGACTCCAGTGATGACATCTGCATTATTTTCCTGTCCCTTAATCCTTACCCAGAGGCTCTCAAGAGTGCCACTGCCAACTGTGAGCTCCATTCCCTCCCTGTGAGTTCCAGCCCCTCCATACATACAACACCACCCTCCTGCCTGGTCTGCCCCACCTATTCAAGCAATTGGACCTTGCATTATTTTGTTAATTTAAACCTTCAGCTAAGTTAAACAGGCTTACATTTCACTATAACACATTAGAGATTTATGACTGATTCTCCTCAAACTTTGTCTAATACTGATTTTAAGAATATTTGCATTTGTAATTAAATAAGCACATTTAAATGTCATTGCAGTAATAGTACATTGTTAACTTAAAATTGCAAAGATTACAGACATTTATTTCATTCTCCCACATAATATTTGGATGAATTTAATAAACATTAAAATCCTAGAAACTGTTTCCTGTAACTTAACTGTAGTAAAAGCTGCCTAGATACAGACTTAGAGACTTACAAATATTTTAAGTATAGATAATTTTAAAATGCCTCACTATTTTAGGGCCTAAGTTAAACGTTAAAAAAGACATCTGATTCTCACAATGCATAAACATGAAATCTCTGGAGAATGAGCCTATGCATTGACTAACACATGGACCTCCAGAGTTCATAAAGAAATAATAATTTCTCTACCAAATCATGCCCTAGTGGATTTCAAGATGCTATTGTCAAAATTACAGCATGAACACAGTGCTTGTGAAATGTGTACCTGCATTTAATAAGCATCTTCTTCAGACAAATGCAATTGTGCAACACTGAAAGCAGCAGAACCAACAGAGAGACAATGTGTGCAACCCTGTTAAAGATGTACTAGCTAGCTTTCAATGGGATGACAGTTAGCCTTAATTAAAAAAAAAAAAAAATAAAAAATAAAAAATAAAAGAGGAGGCAAAAGAAACCCTTCTATGAGTTGAAAAGGACAAGTGACTATAAAAATGTAATCAGCTAATCCCCAGTTGAGAAATATAAATAGAAGAAGGGGTATTAGCCCCAGACATGTCATCTGTGTTCCTCCTCTGTGTCTGTGGAGTGAGAGATGCAGGATGCAAGGTAAGGGAGAATTGAAGAGAACTGACTCACCTCCCTAGGAAAATTATATTATGATATCATACCATCTGTTTTTCAGTCAGTTGTAAGACTTCTTGCTCCTCAGTGCCTTGTGACACTGGCTTGTAAAATGGACATTTAGATCCACTTTCATGACTAAAGGACCAGAAAATAGAAGAGTACTCAACTATTAAAGGAGCAATAGGAGTTGAGGTAATTGATGAATTTGGTAGCTGAACTTCAGATCTTATCATAATCCTTTTCCTGAAGTTTCTACCAACCAGCCTAGGTCCCAGTGCTCTGAACAGGAGCCCATCAGGCTCTGAGCACACCACTAGGGCAAAGGGAGGTAGGTTTGTGTACATCCAACAGAGGTCTTGGATTTCTTTTGTACTTTTGCTGACCAGGGCTGCCATGCCATGTAGTCAGTACTCTGGCTGGCTGTGATAAAGAGGAGGAGGACATCAGGGAGAGAGAGAGAAGACCCTGGATGAGGTTGTCTCCCAGCCAGGCAAGCAGCTCCCCTGCTCTACAGCAGCAGCTCTGCAGGGCGTTCCTCTGCAAAAACATGTTCAGTCATTTCTGACTGCTAAGTCTAACCACATTCCCTTCACTGTTTGTAACAGTTTTGTTCCCTTTCTAAATCTTTTCAGGATGTGTAAATGCAATATTTAATATCATGCCTTGTAAAAGCTATGCTCTGAAAATGGACAGATGTTTCCAAGTAGGTAATGAGTAACATCTTTCTCCAGCTTTCCTGGCAGATGCAGCAGGAAACAAATACATATGCACACATAGGTTACATTCCTCTCGGAGAAATAATGTTACTGGCAGTTTCCTTTCAGTGGCCAACCTGGTCAAAGAAAATTATTTTTTCTCTGCATTTCATACACTGTAACAGTTGGACTCATGATCTTAATGGTCTTTTCCAACATAATTGATCCAATGATTCTATGAGTCAGTATCTCATTTGCTCTTTTAATTGGCTGAAATCAGTAACAATCCCCAAAAACACAGCTCAAGCCACTATCAGCTTAACCCAATAGGCATTTCTGTCTGAAGAACAGGGAAAATAGATACTAGTTTTTAAACTGTATGTTCTGTAATACAAAGTACATCAGTCATAGGAATGACTTCCTATTCCAGTCATGACTGGAATGTATGAATAACAAATGACTTGAATGAATAACATATATTCATATAAAAGGGGGAAAGAAACCTAAAGGATGTTTATTTTTAAGTGCAGAAAAAAAATCCATCAGTAATCTGCCTCACACAAAAATTTAAGAAGTATGACCTTTGCTGAGGAAAGGGAGCAGGTGGTCAGTGCATGCTCTGTGCACTTCATGAGAATAGGCAACTTTTAAGGTGGATAAAACAACAAATATCTCAAATCTGGCACATCCAAAATCACTTTGAAGATCTTGATGCTGTTCTTGATGATCATAGTGCTGGCTAAAATTCCCAAATTCCACATAATAACTTTCATGACTCATGTCTAGAACTAAGAGATACACACAGAGATCAAGGGTGCTCAATAATGCCCACCAGTTTCAGGATCCGAGGTTTCCTCACTACACATTTTATTATTAAATTGACATATTCAGTTCATCCAATTCCACAGCAATTTCTTCCAAATGAAAACTTAGAACTATGGACCAAATAACTTCTCCAATGTCTTTCTCCTGCTCAGGAAATTGCAGGACAGGTCTGATATTCACAGAATTATTATTCAGAATTGTCCATGGAGCTAAGCACACCTTGTGCAGAGTTCAGCCCCTGGGTTATTCCCTTTGGCTGCCTGGCTGCTCATGGTTAGGAGTGGTGCAGGACTGTTTGTGTCAGATCTAAGCTATCATTTCCAGATGTCTGACAAGACTTGACAAATTGAAACCTAAGTGATAGAGTTTGCAAGGCATGCCCAGCACAAGCCTTCACACACAAGAAAAAAAAAAAAAAGAAAAATCAGTGTGTCTGGATCTAACACACTGAAAGTTAAAAAGCAAAAAAAACCACCAATATGAGCCTACCTAGAGCACCATCAACAAAGGTTGTAATTTTTTCAGCAGAATAACTATTTATAAATACATCTTGAAGAATTCACACATGCCAACAGACAGCATTACTGTCTTTTAGAATACAAACTATGGTTTAATAGGAATAAACTTCTGCAGTTCTTTTCCTCCTCCTATAGCAAAGAACTGTTCTTCTCTAATGGATGGCTTTAAAAGCTCTATATAATTGATTCATTCCTCCTATTTTTCAATGACATTTTTGAGTTATTTCTACAGACTATTCTTGGCTTCCCTCCTACCAGCTTCGCCTGACACTTGCCTAAGGGGCTTCTGCATTTGAAATCGACAGTTGCAGAAATCTCTTTAAACTTTAGTTCTCTGTCTTTATTTTTGCTCTTCTTTTACATTGCCATAACAGCAGCCTGCATTTTGCTGTAAGAAACCCACTGGGCACGATTTATTTTGTTTCCCAAAGTAGGAAAAAGTTTGAACTTTCAGGAAACTATGCCGAATTTTTGAACAACACCCAAGTAACACATAACCTTACTCACTTGCCATGTCCTTTAAAAGCCCAGCAGAACACACATTGCTTAGCAAGACCTGGGGCAGATTTATTAAATACTTAGAAGGTGCAGCTGGTCTGTGCCCACGTGCCAGAGGGGATAGGGTTTTGCATCCCCAGCTGACTGGGCAGGAGGTACCTCTCCATTTCGTGCTCCAGGTCCCACAACAGACACTCTGCACCAGTACACAATGGGAGTCTGCCTGTGCTGGGGAGGGTCTAAATTGATTTGTGCACCTCAAAGATATTATTGCTTGGATACAGAAATCAAAGTTGCCTCAGGCTATGTCAGTTCTGTACAGCTCATGCTGCCCATATGACCATACAAAGAGCACTGTTTTATATGGCAACATTTCAGGCCTTGTGCAATTCCAGCCCACAGAATATGCAAAATTAAAGATTTATCTTTTTTTTAACATCTCTTTAGATCACTATTTCAAGGCTGTTTGAATATGAGGTGCGAAAGCTTGCCAATTCCTTAAGAAAAAAACTTACAAATAAATAAAAAATAAAAACACTCTGATACATATGTTGCTCTAATCATGATTCATAGGATCCCATTTTGTCACAGAAAGAGAAATAAGGAAATAATTTTGCCTATAAACAGTCTTTTGAAGAAAGGAAATAATCAAGAACATATAAGGAATACATTCTAGAGGAAGCCTTATGGCATGGGCAGACTGGACTCCTCAGAAGGGAGAGGGGAGGGGAGATTTGCTGCCTGGCTAAGGTGCAATCCAAGACATCTGACTACATCCCAGCAGGATCACTGAGACTCTGCATGGCCTTGGGAAGTTAAACACCTCTGGTGTAACCTTGGCCCCATTAAAATCAACAGGCAGGATCCCCATCAGCTTCAACATTGCAGAGACTTTGCCTTTTGTGCTTCAGTTCACTGGCATCTGTACCCAGGTGTCACAGCCCCTCCTGAGCACACACAAACAACATGCCAATAAATTGGGCAAGTCCCATGATCCCAAATTCCATAAACCACATGGCTGACTGCTCATCTCAGTGGAAATCTCAGGTGCCTCTGGAACAATCCAGAGCATTAATTACCATAGTCCTGTTAAAGTGTTCAGTCTCTGTTTCTATGGATAATGACCAAGATGATCTTGTCATGGTGCAACTGGAGAATTTGCAGTCCAGATTAAGGTAGGAGGAAATCACTGACTGCAGAGGGAAACAATTAAAAAGAGAGAAGCCTGAGCAATGTGCTAAGCAGTCTCTTAGGCTAACTGCTGTGAATTTTGGGAGGGCATAATGGCATATGCTAATTTTAGGGAAGACATTGAAGCTGCTTCACCAGCAATGATGGAGAGCACTGTGAGCAGAGGAAACAAGAAGGGAAAGATGCACACACCAAATTTGTTTGTAAGGACATAGATCGGAGCTAATGTTTATCTTCCAAACCCCAAAACTCATTCTAAAATAATGACAGAACAATGAATACCAGCAAATAAACCTCTCTGCAATGTTTATTTAGCTCTGTCACAGACTTATCTACATATGCAGACAGAACATGGTAAAGCAGTCCATGTATTTGAGCCCCTGATGTGTTGTTAGCTGTATTGTATTCATATAGAATCTCTAAGAGAAGCACACGAACTTCCAGAAAGTGTTTGAGTGCTTTGGAGGTGCCTGTGATTTAAAAGAGACTCTGGAAGAATGAAAGAAGACCAGGAAGACAGTGGTTAATTGACCTTTATTGTGCCTTCTGGTTCATTTAGAAATGGAAATTAAATTAACATGATAATTCAGTCCTACTGTGTTAAGACTGCTATAAACTCATTAAATTTTATGGCTTCTAATTTAACTTTTTTTTCTATTAACTGGGTTTAATTTTCAATATTGTTGTGCAGGTTCTGAAAAGTGGTAGTTTAAAAGAACCCAGGTGGATGAACAACTGTGTAGCTGCTTGAGGCCAATGGCTCAGTCATTGAAAAGCAGGAGCTCAGACTCTTACAGAAATACTCTGATTCTGGACCCACACTATGCAAAGCACAGGGAAATACCCAGTAAAATATGGGCTTCTATCATTTCCAGAGTAAAATTAAGCCTGCCTGCCAACCAACACTCTAAATTTAGTAGCAAGGAAAGAAGGTGAATCTTTTGAATTCTTCTCTCTCCTGATTCAATATACTAGTTTCAACAAATTTTAAAGCAGGGCTCACATTTGCTTTGTCGCCTTGCTCCTTCCTTCAGTTTTCTGAGCTACTTCTTCAGAAAGAGAAAGTGATGTGCATTTCACAAGCCCTAAACTTGCAGCTAACACTGTGTAGATATATTCTGGTGACTGCACAAAGCCTGAATTTGCTGCTATTCCTTTCTATTTTATTATTGTATTGAAAGAATCCTTATGCATTTACAAAAATTAAGTAATCAAGTTTAAAGTAGAGCTGGCTGGAAATCTTTCAGGAACTTTCATCCTACAGCTCAGAAAGGGTGACTGAAAACACAACACAGACAGCAAGGTTAGGGAAAGGTTTCTCATGTGCACTAAATATCAGTGACAAGCTTGGAAATGTAAGGGTAGTCCTCCAAAAGTGTAGTACAGAGAAAAGTGTTAAATATTATTCTCTGCAGATTTATATGAGTATTTTTTCACACCTTAAGAAGACACTGTGCAATGTTGCATGTTTTTCTCATAAGAGTCCTTTTTGGATGCTTATAGTACTCTTAAAATAATATTTTTCTTCCTGTGAAGTAAGAGTTAAGTGGAAGGAGATTGTTATTTATATGCTTTTCTTTCTGAGTACTATTTATTTGTATATGCATATTCTTCCTTTAAAAAATGATGCCTAATTCATAATAGGAGCTTTCTGTTTACTGTACATTTTCCCATGGTGTGATGGTTACTTTTTACTAATTTCTCATAGTAAAATACATACTTGCATACTAAAGGGATTTTAGCAATATAAAAGCATACAGAAAACAGCTTGTAACTTTTCATAGCAATATATTACAAAATTACAAAATTACAAAATCCCACTCCAGCAAAAGTGACACCAACCTATCCTACATTTTCCTTCCCATTGTTTTATCTGAATCTAGAAGTGTTCACCAACCTCTCCATGTACCAACAATGCTCTGATATGACAGAACATATCAGAACTTGGCTTTTTAACCTGCCAGAGCTGTCAGCAAATTAGGGAATAAAACAGTTTCCTACTATTCTTGGCAATAAAAGCCTGTCTATGTCAATTCACTTTACACTGATATTCATCATTCAGTCAACACTGCCTGCTTTGCAGTTTGTCCATAAACTGCCAAGCCCCAAGAGCATTTCTTCCAGCACCAAGCCATAGCAGAAGTAGATCTGGCTCTGGAGAAGCAGCAGGGAGCTTTTTCCAGGTAAGTGAAATACCAGAATATGATTTTGGAGAGGAGTAGAGGAGGTGATAAATGAAAATGGACAAGCTTGGAAACAAAGAATTGAATGGGAAACAGGGGCCTGAGCAGAATTCAAATGGCAAAATTCTACATAAGGAAAGCTGTGGGCATTATTTATAGACTTTTACCTGAAAACTCAGAGACGTGGGAGGTTTATTTAGCTTACCAAGCCTGATTTCTAAAGTTTTCAGCATGGAAGTTTCTAATTTGTCTTTTGATTATTTAGAGTTCATTCAATCCCATCTTTCCACTTTCCTATCATGGAATGCAAATATGTGTTCACAAAATCAAAATCCACAGCTATCATGAGCTGTCCTGTATATATATGTCTGTAAATGCCATGATCTCCAGAAAAGGGTCCAGCTGAGGGTTGGACCAAGTGTATATGGTCTTTGTCACAGCAGATTCATCAATCCTAGTAAGGCTGTTTCAGATTTGAGACTAGTTTTATTCTTATTTTGTGCAAAGCAGTGGAAATTCACCTCCTTTTCCCAATCCATGGCTAACAGAAAGTCTGTCTCAGTGCAAAACACACAAAGGTATCAGCTCCTATGGTGCTTCATTACTCCTGCCTGGGAGAACATTTTGTTTTCACCATCATAGTCAGAATAGGAAAAGCAGGACCATGTCCAGAAAACTTCAGACAAGGCATACAAAAAAAAGGTGAATTATCTACTTTTTTCTCCAAAGAAAAAGGTCAAAACTAGGACAATTTGTTAGCTAGGGGTAACTAAAATATTTCAAATACTTTTTTTTTTTTCATATGAAAGAGCATAATTTCTTATTTGAGTAGACAGTCACAGGGAATATTTGTCTGTGATTGGAGCTTGGAAAGTTTTACTTGAAAAGTCCAGATTCTATTAGCTTAGAGGTTTTGGAGGTTTTGAAGGTTTGGGATTTGTGGGAGGAGGTGTAAAAAACTTCTTTATTATTATTTTTTGGTAATCAGTGCAATCACTTTCCTGAATTTCCACTGAGTTCTAAGGCAACTATTACAAAGCTGCATGGCAAGCTGCAAACCTCCTTAATGCTGATTCTTTGGGAGAACACATTGGTTTAGGGAAAAGCCTGAGTCACTGCAAGTTCTACCATGGGAGAAGGAGCATGAAAGGGAATGGAGAGGGGGAAAAGGGGGTGAAGAGAGGGTAGGATGTGTTTGTTTCCTGAACCATTCAGGTCATCCCAGTTTCCCCCTGCAGCACTGCTTGCAGGAGACTAAAAAAAGAGACTTTACATCCTAGCTTAGCTCACAAGATCTGTGCATGAGCTGATGTGAATTTGGGGACAAGAATCTGGTCCCAAAACTTGCATGTCTTTCATCAGCATTATGCGATTTTATTGTTCTTATGTCTTTGAGTTTTACAGGGTTTATGGGTTTAAATCAAATAATTAACAACAGAATATGGTTTCTGTTTGTGGTTGCATTCCAACATGGATTGTGAAATGTTAGAGTGACACATTCCCTTGTCCTTGTGTATCCCAATTACTGCTGCAGATGTACATCTGAACACAATCAGCTTATAAAGTTCTGTTGCTCATCTGTCTAAAACTAAACATCAGAAAACAGCCTTTAAAGTGTTTAAGATTAAAAAAAAACCAAAAAAAACAACAACCAAAAAAAATTCAGGAATGTAAAGGGAGGGAGAGAAACCACTGAGACAGATTTCTTTTTAAATTCAGTCCAGATTGGTGTTGCCCAAAAGCTGTTCCAAATAGCTCATAGTTCTACTGTTGCCTTTGTGATAACAGTCGGTGGCCTCAGTCACATCATCAGCATGTTTTTTTCTGCAAGAAGCCTCCTTTTCACCCACAGGAAGGTCACAAGGAGCCTCAGCAGGTAGCCAGAGGACCCTGGGTCACACAGCAGCTCCACCAGGCTCTTCCACCCAGCACAGGTGCCCAAGAGAGAAGCCAGAGCTACTCCCTGATGGTTGATTGGGAGAGTGGATCCTTGGGTGTGGGGATGGAGGATGCATGGAGGAATGCAGATATTTGCATCCTACTCCCTGACAACTCATTCAGAGTCACAGTCCCATGCTCTTCTGCCATGCAGGCACAGATGGGTGCTCAGACTGTGGCAACCTGCCACTTCCCTGGGCTCTCAGGCACCGTGCTTGGCCACAATGCTTGCCCAGTCCACGCCATTACCTAATTTTGTGGGCTTGCAGTCATCACAAGGAGGCATGCAGCAATATGAATGACTGAAAAGTGAATTAATATAAAAGTAGTAGCAAGCCATTATTTTAATTAGCTCTTCTTGAAACTGAATTTTTGTTTCAAGCTTGCACAAACAAATTATATTCCGCAAGGGAGCTCTCAAGCAAACATGTGGCAGTGTACTTCTAGCAAATAACTCAGATCAATACTCATCTTTTTCCAGACTCAGATTGATTAATATCCATGACATACTAACTGCAAAATGATCACGGTACAATTAATCCTCCCTGTGCAACAGAAATAACCCATTAACTGAAGCAAAAATACACAGTGTGTCAACACCTAGCAAAAGCTTAACAAGATGAAAACTGCTGAACTTTGAATCTGACTGTCAACCCTGAACTTAGCAAGACAGCAAACAATCTCAATGATCCAATTGCATTGAGTAATCTCACTGAGCCCAGCAAAGCCCTGGGGCTGATTTTGGGGCTGCACCAGCAGCATTTTATCCTGATTGTTCCAAGGCTTCCTTGCCTACACCAGGGAGAGTCAACTGCTCTGGGGGTCTTTCTGATTCTCAATAAAGGTGTGAGAAATTCACCTTTCCAGGGGACAAAATATTCAGTATTCAATATGGGTTAAAATATCCTGAAAGTGAAATATTGTCAGTTAAATTAGTTGCTTCAGGGTTATATTCTTATCTGCTGAAGGAAGGAATGCTGGTCTTCAGATCAAGAGAATATAAGATTTTCTACTCCAGGGTCTCAATGCCATAGCCTCAGAATGAAGACTGAAAGACAATCATAGAATAATAGAGTCATAGAATCAAAGAATGGCAGAATAGTTTGTGTTGGAGGAAACCTCTAAAGGCTGTCTAGACCAACCTTGCTGCCGTGGGCAGAGAAACCTTCAACTAGATCAGGTTGCTCAGAATCCCATCCAACTTGGCCTTGAATGTTTCCAGGGATGGGGCATCTACCTCCTCTTTGGGCAACTTGTGTCAGTATTCCATCACCCTCATCACAAAAAATATCTTCCTTATATTTAGTCCGAATCTACCTTTTTTATGTCTAAAACCATTATCTCCTGTCCTATCAAAATCATATCCAGAAGGACAGACCCACGGAAGAAAATGATTGTTACATTTTGCCTTCCTCAGATAACCTTAGAAAAATGTGGGTATCAGTATCTGGTGAAGGATAGGGTCTTTCAGAGAATAAATGCCCCGAGCACCCAGGCACACTGCCCAGGTCTGGCCCAGCTGCTGCTGCAGAAAGGTCCTGCTTTGCTCAGGAAGCTGGATGCCCACAGGTACTCCAGTCAAAGACAGTGTCATTGTTAGCTACAGCCCAATAACTAAGATTGCTGGACTCATCAATGACACAGATGTTGGCAAATTGTAATAATACTATTACAGATGATGAAGATCATAGAATGGCTTGGGTTGAAAATAACCTTAAGATTATCTAGTTCCCATCCTTCTGCTGTGGGTAGGAACACTTTCCACTAGACCAGGTGGCTCAAAGCTCCATCCAGCCTGGAACCCACAGATTCTCTGGGCCACCTGTTCTGGTGTCTCACCACCCTCACAGGGAAGAACTTCTTCCTATTATGTAACCTAAACCAACCCTCTTCCAGTTTAAAGCCAATACCCTTTGTCATACCACTATGTGCCCTTGTCAAAAGTCCATCTCCAGCCTTCTTGTAGGCCCTCTTCAAATAATTGAATGTTGCTGTAATGTCTCCCTGGAGCTTTCTCTTCTCCTGGCTGAACAACTCCAGGTCTCTCACCCTGTCTTCACAGGAGAGCTGTTCAGACCCTCTGGGCATCTTTGTAGCCCTCCTCTGGACACACTTTAATGGCTCCCCATCCTTCTCCTGTTGGGGGCCCCAGAACTGCACACAGCACTGTAGAGCAGAGGGGCAGAATCCCCTGCCTTTCCCTGCTGCCCCCCTGCTTTGGCTGCAGCCCAGGATGCCACTGGCTTTTTGGGCTGGGAGTGCACTTTGCCAGGTCAAGTCAAGCTTCTTCATCGACCAACACCCCCAAGAACTTCTGGTAATAATACCAGTAAAGAGGTTGAAAAGTGGGATATTTTCACAAGGAAATGACTGGGAACAGATGACCACAGTTCAAGGCAGCGTGAATCAGAGTTGAAGTGTTCCTTTTTTTGCCTGTAACCATCTTAGGTCACCCAGGCTATACTGGGAAGAACAGTGGAGCTATTACTGACCATCACCATAGGAACCATAAGGTCTCATCAGCTATGATGTCTCTTTTTGCAGCTATGGCTTGCTTGATGAAGAAAGATGCAAAACCAGAAGCTTAAAGATTGAAAGCTCTGAGTTCACACTGTCTAGGAGTTAAATCCTATGCTGAGAAAGCAAAAGGATCATGGCAACATTCAAGCCTGACATCAGAAGTGTGGTATTCATCATCCTTCCCAAAACTGACTGCCAAGACTCCTAGTTTCACTCTGGTGGAGGTAGTAATCAATGACAAAAAATGGGGAAACTGTCAAGGTGAGGGAAATATTAATATCTCCAGGTACCAAACTCCATTTTACAGCTGCTTTCTGAGCCAAACACAAACTCTGCATTAGCATTGTGAGCAGAACCACAAGCTAAGAATTGCAAAAACGTGGTCCAACTGTAATAAAAGCAGGAAAATTGCTTCCAAACCCATAGAAGTCAGAGGGGATTTCATTCACAGTATACCTTTTAGAAGATAAAAAGCTATTTTGACCATATTTTAATATGTTTATCAAAGGAAAGATACAAATCCAACAATAACAACCCAAATTTATCACAGATGGAAAATGGGAATCAAAGGGTTTTGCATAGAAATCTGTTGAAGTCAGGTTCTGTTTAGACAGTAATTCCTGAAAAGAATGAAACTACTTTCCTCTCCAGTTTTAACTTGAATTGTGCTCTAGATGTTCGAAGCCATCTGTCCTTGGAAATCCAATGCAGACAGAAAACAATCCTGGCTGACTTGAACCACAAATACATGGTTATTTCAGTATGCAACAACAAAAAAAAAGTGTTGAGGTCAAACCATCCCAAGACTATTTCACCATGAAATGACTACACAACCTTTCAGACATTTTTAAGAGTGTGTCTGACAAAGTACAGATACAGTTAAAATGTAAGTTTGAGTGAAAGTCATATTTTATATCAAAATTTATCTATTACTGCCCAGAAGGGTGTGCAAAGGAGCAAGGGAGGATCCACTTCCACTAACTCAGGAATGGTTGTGATCAGTTAAGCAACAGGGACCATGGCTTGACATCTTTTAGGTAAGGAAGCAGCAGCTGCATTAACTCAGAGAAACAGTCTGTTTGTCTGTCCTCTCAGAAAGTGAGTCTGGGACGGAAATTAATCATCCTGATCCACCAACAGGCTAAAGAGCAATGCCTGGAAGTGAGGGGCCAGGCACTGGCAGGCAGGGCTTGGGCAGCACCTGCCTGCAGAAGGGCAGACCCTATGCCAGACACCACACCAGGGCTCACCCACTGGAAGGCTCTTCCACTCAAACCCCACAGAGGTATCATTTTCCAATTGTACACCAATACTTTATAAACATGTTTGAGAATGTGATCCATTTCTGGCATTGTGAATATTTTATTTATGCTTAACTGGCTTGAGAGTAATTTCAAGGAAATAAAAGAGAAGGAAATGCTAAAGCTCTGTACCAGTGTCCCATCTTGCCAGCACACTCCTCACAGTATGCAGAGGGAAGCAGTGCAGTGTCCCACAGAGCCTGGCACTGAGATACACGTCCTCTGATGGCCAGTGCCAGCCCCATCAGGCTCCTTGGCCTTCACTGCCATGCTAGGGGGTCACTGGCACCCAAAAGCTCTCCAAGGCATTTCTCACTATGATACTGCTCATAAAAATCTCTATTTTCCACAAAGAGAGAAACAGAGTTTGACTTCTCAATACTGCAAAGTACAGCATATAAGCAGAAAACAGCAACTGGTGCAAGGAACAGAAGCTAAAAGATATGCAGGCAATTGAGAAGAGCATGATAAAGTTGCTCAGTCAGGGGCAAAGCCAACAAACTTCCTGGAAGAGCCTGAACTGTCACTCTGGATGGAGGTGAATACTGCAGTCCCCACTGCTCCAAACTGCTGCTAGGACAGAAAAAAAAAAATAAAATCTTGATGAGGATAATTGAAGTCTGATCCAATGAGACCAAAGGAACCTCCAGCACCATTGTCTTGAAAACAATCTTATCGGAACTCTTTGTGTAAAATAAAAAGCAAAGCAAGTGATCACATGCAGATGCAGATCCCAGTTCTCTTCTTCACTGATTGTCTACTAATGAAAAATAAATAAAGATAATTTTAAATTTATTTCATTTGCAAGGAAACTTATTTTTTGGCCTTTAGACAGCCTCTTTTTTTTCCCAAAGGAGGTACAAGAGGTACCACAACCTAGACATACCAGACTCTTATTTTTGATTTCAAAATATCAGAACACATTTAACTGTGCAAATATACCTCTCAAGATGACAAGTCATCAACATCAAACTTTACAGCATATAACATGTCATATATGGTCTATTAAAATGTATATACAGGAGGGATTAATGAGCTAAACACAGCCTCACTTCTTACAGAAATCTCCTGTCACTTAAAAAGAGGGCTGAGATCTTCTCTGGTAGCAGGGCCTTATCTCCCACTTTTCATTGCCAAAGTAGTAGCCTGTGCTACACTTAAATGAAAACTGGCACTTGGGTAGGAAATGTGAATATCAAAGGCTTTCAGAAAGCAAACAATGCAAACAACAGGAGACCATCCTTATTTTCTCACAGTTCACCTGGCCAGAGTCTTGCCATGTGTGAGACACAAGGAACCAGACTCCCTGATGACAACTTGATATCCCAGGGAGATCCAGTTGAATGCTCAGCTGATGAGACATAAATAAGCTAGGCTTGTTCAGCAAACTAAAATATCTTAATTTTTAAAAATCTAAGTCTTTTTGTTGTTTTTTTTTAATCTATATATTTTCATAGAAAATAATTCTGAAAACCTGCTGAATACAATACTGGTTTTCTGGGTTTTTTTGAGGGCAAACAAAAAGAAAGGGAGATGGAAAAGAGACATATTTAATATGGGGCTGGAGAGGGAAGTCATGAGAGGAAAGCATTGCTGGGAGCTGCCAGATTTGCTGAAACCTCTGCTACCTTGCCAGATGAATCAGACCACAGAATATTGAATTAGTAAGATTTGTGACTGGGAATTTGAGGAAGTTACCTGTGATACAAAACACGCTGTGTGAGTGAGATCTCCTGTATTCTCCTGACAGAAGTGTATAATGAGCTGGGAGCCGGGTCCCCCCTGCACTGCCTTTTGGAGATTCTCTGTTTGACTGACAGCTGAGCTGCAGCCAGTCAGCCACGGGGAAAACAAGGGCAGCACACTCCCAGGAGCTACACAGCAGTCTTCTGTGTGAAACTTTCTGAAACTTAGCAAGTTGAATAGGGAGGAGGGGGAGAAGTAAAACAAGTATAAACTTTCCTTCTCCCCTTCTGTCATTAAACTCACATACGCCCACACACGTGCAGAGGAGCCTCAGAGTCATTCAAGCACCTGGGAGGGCTGGAGCAAAGGTCACAGAGTCCACATTTATTTACCCAGCATCTGCTGCAAGAAATGCATAAAAGCTCCATTGGCATCTGGCAGCATGAAGAGCTAACAGGCTACTGTTTTCATAGAGGTTTCCAAAACACTGGAGCACCACATACCACCCCCTTCTCACTGTGCCCACCAGAGTGATAGGCTGCTCTAAAAAGCTAAGCAAAAATCCCACCTCTCCAGGGCAATCCGTGGGCTGCACGAAGCTGCCTCAGCTGTCTCTACAGAGCCCACGTCCTTTAGGGGCAGGTGCACACCCCAGGCAGAGCAGGAGGCTCCTCTGCCCAGCCCTGAGCAGCCTCACAGAAGGGAAGAGCCCGGGGAGCCCACTGGGCTGCGGCTCCTGCGCCACATCCTGCGCTCAGCAAGCACTGGGGCTTGGCCAATAATGCACTCTGGGTTTCATCACTCAGAGCAATTTACAGCAGCCTAATGACTATCTCCATCTCATAGACAGGCTTTCCATTGCCAGCCACAGGGACTGACAGGGACAAGAAGCTCCATCTTGTTTGCACCAGCTCTTGTGTTGTCTCTAAAGTTCACAGCTGCAGAGGACAGAGTAGGCTCCCTGAGCTCACAACTGCATAGGCAGGATGCAGAGGGCTACCTACTTGCTTTGACAGTGCAAGCAGAAGCCAGTCAGGTGCTTCCACAGATTTATAGCCACATAATTGCATTCAAAAGGTGCATGAGTGTTGTTGGATGCTGCTGGGAGCCAGGGAAAAAGCAGCCTTGAAGCCTTGCCTTTCTCAGCCTTCACAAGGATAAGAAATTATAGCAATGATTATGCACCTGCAGGGTGCATGAGAGCTGTGTGAGTGTTCTGTGATGTTTTGCAGAAAGTGTGTTTTCAAAGAGGTGTTGCCTTCTTGGACCAATGAGTCTTTTCTATTTTGTTTTTTACATACTACCCTGTATAAAGTGCAGTGTTTCTTTAAATAAAGCTCTCCCTTCTCTTTTGCTTCTCTATTGCACGAGGAACTCTGTTGCATTATCCTTTTCACCACTCACCTATAGCCTAAAATGCAACACATGGGATCTGATAAGACACTGGACAGCCTGTTGATACCTCTCAACTTCAACAACCTCTCCTTGCAAATGTGTGTAACTATAAAATTGTTTTCTCAAACACTTTAGTGTTACAGCTACCAGATAGAATGCACTAGAATGTTTCATATGAGAATAAAATAAATCCCATTTTCCCTTTGAAATTATATCTCCATTACAGAACCTTTGTAAAAAAAAATCTTTAGAAGATATCTGTGAAATTGCCTTTCATAATGTGACATATATGACACTGTGTTTCTCTTTGGGCAAAGGCACAATACTAACATTGAGCAAATACTAACAATGCACAGATGTGGATGGTGCCATGAACATCAATGCTGTCCCTCACAAAAAAAAAAAAAAAAACACATGAAATACTGTATCTTCATAAATCTTATGGGTTTTATGCATTCCTGCCATTGGAAAAACAACAACATATTGAGAGGTGCATTTTGAGACAGAATGAGTTTAGTCAGTCTATCTAACTTAGCTGAACTTTCCCGTATGCTGATCTGAAGGCTGGTATCTATCACCCCACTTTACAACATGCATTACTGCCAGCATAACAAGGCAGGCAAAAGGGAGGAAATGTGTTTGAACCACACAGTGAGAGATGTTTTCCTGATTTATTAATTGTTGTGCCGCATCCAACATACTTTTCTACAAGAAAAGTCACACGCTCTTCTTTCTTTTTAAAATAAAAAATTTGTTCCATTGTTTCTGTTGTTCCAGGAAGGCGCAAATACATTGTACCCTACTATTTTATGTTTTAAAAAGGTGACCTATACTTTCCATTTCAAATGCGGTTTCTTTAATGAAAATATTGTAATGTCAGTCCATGCAAAGCAAATGCATATTAATATGCGTTTACATCTGTCTCATATTAATATTCATGCCTGAATCCACATCCCTACACAAAGCCAATTTTCTGACCATCTGTGTGATGGCTGGTGGATGCAATGAATAAATTTTATTTGTGAGGGGAGTGATAAATCATGTATCTTCTGTTTTTCACCCACAATCTCTCCTCTTAGGTGCTAAAATGTTTTCATTGTGGTTAAGAATTGTTAAGAAACCAAACTGATTAACCCCTTAGCACATCAAGTAGCTTCATTTGTCTGGTGAAAGTCCTCAAAAATCATGCAAGGCACAATATGACTGAGAAAGTGGAACTGCAGTTTTAGCGGGTTTAATTATTTACCTTCTTGAATTATTCCGGTCTCAGAATCACACTCAGAGTTACAGTAGAGACCAATTTTCTCATACTGATGTTGAGGAGTACCTTGTTCTACAGTTGCAGGGGGCTTATCTTTGGATTTAAATACTATTCAAAGACAATTGTAACCAGAACTTCAGGAAATACTGTTTCACATGGCTTTATTAGTGTTAAGTAACTGGTTACCAGCCAAAAAAACCTGATTGCTAAAGCCCCAAGTCTACACCAGCTTCTGAGCTTCCAGAATACAGACTGACTCTGACTTTGACTGCAAAAACAAGTTTGCTTCTAAATTCCCAAAGGATAAATTTTGACCTTAGTCATACCAATATCCACCCAGAGTAACTTTTCTGGTAGTGAGAACAGCTTTTTACTGGAGGGTTATTCTCAGACAGTTCATAGTGTACATGTATGACAACTGCACAAAGCCAAGTGCAATAACACTCAGTTGTAGAGTGCAGATTAAGAAAGAATAATCTCTCAGCTAAGCTTGGGATCCAGGCAGCTGCAAGCCTGGGAAGATGATTAAAATGTCTTGTCTCCCAGCACTATCTTGCTCTGTCCACACTTTTTGGTTGGTTGGTGGGTTGACTGGTTTTTTGAACCAAACCCCAAAACACAGACATTTGCTCTTACTCAGAAGAACAAAATTTGAACAGATTCATTCCTACATCCTGCCTAAGTACTGCTGTAATTTAGTGAGATGGTACAAGAATGCCACAAGGAGCTTCCTCTCCCTTGGACAATCAGACCACACCTGACACACCTGACAGAGGCAGCAGCACTGGCTTTATCTCTGAACACATCAGCCCTGAGCACATACACTGGAAAAAATGCTGGAGCAAGTAGTGCCAACACCAGTCACCTCAGGCATGGTTAAAGCATTTGCTTGAATAGTAAGAGATTTATGTTTTAAGTCTTTTTCCAGTCTACAGTGCTCAAACCATGGCTGCTATCAGCCCAAGGGAATTCCCTATCCTTCAGGCTGCTAGCAAATCTCCACCTTTTTCTTTTGAATGAGCTCCTCTGAAGGACATATATGCACACACAAATTTCAAACCAAAACATGTTTTTCGCCAATACTAGAGTAAATTATTTCCTCTTACATTCTGCAGTGAAGTCAGGTAACTGAAATTATGGTGGCACTATTTGGCCTGAGATACAAAATTCTTTCCTTAAGGATGGACTTCACACATTTTTGTAAATACAGATTAGAGAACCAGCAAAAAGGGGAAATTATTTTTTTCTCCTTCTAATGTAGGTCAAATCATGTCAGCAACAAATAACCTACTTCTACCTTGACAATCCAACCGTAGGTAGTTTGAAGATTATTGTGTACTGAACTGGAATCTGAAAGAGGAATTGTGAATGAGCTTCACACTTCATCAGCATAATTGGCAAGAAATTATTTGTAGTTCAAATAAAAACATACAATTGCTAAATAAAGAAGCTCAAATGCTACTACAGAAAATAAGCAAGATTGTGAGTCAATCACAATTTCCAAGAAATCGGATTTGTGAGGAAGTGCTGGCTGAAAATGTATTTAAGTTAATATCCTTTTGTCTTAGTAAATTGTGTTCTATCTACAGCACATCGTAATGGAAAAACTGGGCATTTCTAGAGACTGCAAAATCCAAAGGTTTGAATCTTTATTCCTTCATTCCTTTTCACGAGACAAAGACAGGACAAAGAAGGAGGCGGCAACTTTCATCACAACCTTGCCACTCTGGGCCAGTAGTGGCCCTGAAAGATATTGCTGTTCTCATAGGTGTCAAGGGACCTATGAGAAATGAGCTAAATTTCATCAAAGTTCCCAGTGGAAAGCATCTGTATTACAGATACTGCTAGGAACTAATTGGTTTCCATGACTAATGAAATTCATATGGAAATATTGATCAAAACACTCCCCTTAGGTTTCTGTTGAAAGTGTGTAAAATTAAGATATTTAATATATCTAATATTTTATATTTATTCCCATTAAGTTTAAAACATAAAAATCAAAAGGATAGATGTATATGAGCAATGTGGTCATGTTAAACATGTCCCTGCTGTTTGCTGGGATGTTGGATTAGGTGACCTTTAAAAGTCTCTCCTGATCCAAATTATACTACGGTTCTAGGACCTTTCACCCACTTGGTAAAACAAAAAACTTTTCAAAACTGATTTTCTCTTCTCTTATCAGTTTACTTAATCACTATATCCTCTGAGACACATGGAAAATCTCTTATTCACAAAAACAGCAAGGTAATAAAACTCCTGATGTTCAAAAGGGCTATTGACATGCCAGAAGATATGAATGTTTATAGATGCTTTATAAGGCTGTGACCCGAATTATTATTGTCACTTTTAAGATTGCAACTGGCCAGCATAAAAACTGTGTGCACAAAGGGTACAGAATGGGCCATCAGAGGGAGCAAAAAACAAGCATGGCTTGCCTAGTTTTCTGTAGCTTCCTGTTTCACATCCTCCACACACTTTAACTAATGGGACAATCAGCCAGAAATTTTAGAAAGGCAAAAATCAGTTCTACAATCAGAGGGCTCCCCAGTTCAAGCCTAAAGGGGAATTTTCAAAGTCCCTGCAGATCCACTGTAATTGTGATGAAAACAGATAAAAGCTGCAGAGCTGCCATGGGAAAAGCCCCTGGTACCAACACACTCCCAGAGATCCCAGGAGTGCATTCAGTTCCAAATGCCCTCTCTTTAGTTACTCTGTCATTCTTTGTCCACACCCAAAAAAAATGGCAGTAACTTTGAATGTTCTAAGCTTCAAAACATCATTTGTGTCTAAACACCAGTAAAAGAATTGTTTGCACATTTCCAGGAATGCCAAAACAGGAGGGGTTTTTCCCCTCATGCTTTGGGCAAAAGGCATATGTACACTGTTATTCCCTCCAGGACCCTCTCAACAATTCCAGCACCTCTCTGTGAGACTAATTAGAAGAGAAACAGAGAGGAAGCTGGTTTTAAATCAGAAATTGAAGCCTGAGTGAGAGAGCTCAATTTCTTCATTCCCATTTCTAAAGCAAAGGTGGGACAAAGCAGGCAGTAAAGCCCTGCTCATATTCCAAACACCATGTTGGTGTCTCCTTTGGTGCCAAGGCACACACAGTGCTCACAGAGGCCACGTGCTGAGGTTCCCACCACATGGAAAGCCAGCTGGAGAGAGAGCTGGTGGCTGCTGACCCCTGGTCAGTGGGGTCAAGCAGTACCTCAGACCCTACAGCCCCATGGTCAGTTCCCAGCACTGGACAGCGAGTCCAGGCTGCAGCCACAGAGGAAAGGAAGCAGTGTACAATAGCAAAATAGTTCCCCTCAGATCAGTTGCATTTCTTTATAGTCTTTCTCCTCCCCAGCATCCTTGTGGGCTGTTAGAGTCTCCCTGGAGAACGAATTTTAATTTTAAAAAAGCCTCTGGTGGATAATGTGTGTGTAACTCTTCCCAGAGGAGCTGCTGCACTTGCAGCAATAATATCCATGCTGAAGGCTGAAACCACTGACAAGTTGAGCTAGGTGCTCTCTTTTGGCATGAGCTGCCCATCCACCCAATGCCACCATCTCCTGTCCAGTGATCAGTGTCTATGAGCTGCCCTCGGGACTGCAAAGTCAGCTGAGAAATTTAGAGCTCAGTTAGCTGAGATCATCTGCTAATTGAACTGACTCATTCCAAGTAAACTAAATATTAGTAAATATTAGTAAATAAAGTAAAAAAAAAATATTCTGGGAAGGAGATTTTAAAGAGCAACCAGGAATTTCTGGGTTCCACCAAACTGGTGCTGCATGAGTGCACTGAAAGACCCACTGAGGGGAAGATAGGTTGAAGGGAAAACTCCCATTGCTTTTCTTAGGTTTTGAATCCAATCTTTGCTAGAATTTCACAGGTAGAAATCTGCAATAATTCCCCTGTAAACCTCCAGTACATGATGCATCTCTGTGAAATAATATTTTAACAGCAAATTTTATGGCAAAATTTGGAACATACTACTTCATCTACAGAAAAAGTTTTCATGGAGTTTGTCTCAGTATCAGCAAGCTTTTCCCAGAAAATCTTTTCCAGCAGCAGAATAAAATTTCTGGTCAGCCTGGAAAAAGGATATTGTAATGGGGATGCCAAGAATTGTGCAAAGCTCCAGCTTCCATACCTGCTCTGCCTGACTCAGAAAAAACATGACCACTTAAAAGAGCCTTAGAGCTTAATTTTTCAGAAGTGTCTCTGGGAATTGAGAGCCTCTAGTTGCCTCTCTGAAGATGCTTCAACCTCTATAAAAAAGCTGAATATTCAGAAATGGGAAATACTCCTTGAACTGGCATGGGAGG
The DNA here is from genome assembly GCA_030060385.1 of Muscicapa striata striata. Lineage (NCBI taxonomy): Eukaryota > Metazoa > Chordata > Aves > Passeriformes > Muscicapidae > Muscicapa > Muscicapa striata. Next base: position 1,232,289 of record JAREIS010000233.1, read on the forward strand.
CACAGCCATGTGGTCAAGGCTCTCAGACAGTAATCTGGCACCACACATGGATGAAGGTGAGCTTCTCCCAGGCAGGTACAGTGCCCTAAACACCTTGCACAGCCACACACATATATCTCTCTTTTCTCTTGAAATATTTTTGTTGCTTTCAGAACAGAATAGCAAGCTCCTTTTATCTGCAGAGGTCTTTCAGGCCAAGGAAGGCAACCTAGGAGCTCACAGACATGGGTTTCCCTTCTCACCTCCTGCTCCATCAGGAGATTCTTATTCTTGGCATGCTTGCTTCTTTCCATCATGTTCTTTTCCCTTCTATGCTTCTCTTTCTTGCTGTTTGATGTTTTCATCAGTTCTAATGCACAGTAGGTGAAGGTTGAGCATCACCACTTCCCCTGGGCTACCACTGGCCAGGCCTCTGCAGAAAGGAGCCCTCTGGCATCCTGACCCTGTGCCAGAGCTCTCTCCACCTCCAAGGCAGCAGAGCTGAGCAGCAGCCTCACCCACCCTGCCCCAGGTACTCCCCTCAGCCTTGGTTCATGCTGTTCTCTCAGGCAGTGTCTCCTGTTTATCACATAGGTACAAGGAATCTGAAGGAAGAGTGATGTTAAAATGTTGCTGCAACATAGAAATCATTGGTGTTAAACTAGAACTATTTCCTGAAGAGATACCAGCATGTAGGATTGACCTTATTCTCACTGTTAAGGTAGGCAAATGTTCTCTAGTTGAGCAGTGGCCAGGTAACACACAGGCAGGTGAACTTTTATAAAGAGGCAAAATTTAACTGCTAAAAAAAGTCATTTTAAATGGAGAAAGGGGTGAAAATTAATAACGCCTATCTGTCCATGCTCAAGTTTTAAAGCACACCACCTCCTTTATCAGAAATTCTGAATTCCCAAAATGCTCATCTTGCCTCTGCCTATTTTTTTTCTTCCAAACCATTGCCAATTTTCTCTTCCACCTCCTTCCCACAGGTGCTCTGCATGTGAGGACACTGTACCATCAATCCAGTTTATTTAACTGTCCTTAGTGCTATGTCAATTCTGAACGCAGGCAGTTTTCAGATAGAAAATGTCACCATCAGAAAATGTAGAAAAAAAGTTCATGTAGATGACAGAACTCAAAAGTCTTTCAAAACTGCCTTCTTACCTGTAGGGAAACACCAAGCCTTAATACCTAACTATGATCTCTAAGATTTCCAATTTTTAAAATAAAATATTTCTATTCTTGCTCAAACAAACTCTTCGTAATTTCCCAAAAGTAGGAAATATGCAGAGCCTCTCCATCTATTCCCCAAACCAACTTAGTTATTTTTCCAGGTTGTGGAATTTCTCAAAGATGGCAAACACTCAAAGCAAGTCTGATCAACTAATTAACCCTTCCCTGTCTCACCATCAGTCACAGTTTCTACAGCATAAAACTCATGTCTCTGTCCAGGGAATTGAATTTCTCAATGCTGCATTAAATCCATGGAGACAGTTTGGAGAATCATAAGCTCTTAAAACTCTAAAACCATTTAAACTCAGTCAGTTACAACTTGGGATGGGAATTCTCATATGTGGAGCTCCCTGTAGTTTCACTCACTTGCTGGACCAATGCCAACCTATAAGCCAGCAGAAAATCTAGTTTGTAGTCACTGCATCTCCAGGTGATTATCTAAAGAAGCCAAATCAGCAAAATAAAACTTAATTTTTAATTCAAAAGCAGGAAGGTCTGCAGTTTGAGAAGGGCTGGGTTGTTCTTAGCAAGAGTCTGGAAATATAATATTTATTTTAGATGTTCCTCATATCACTTCACTATTTGCAAAATGATATTAGTAAGAATCAGTTCTAGAATGAGAACACTTCATTTTTATTAGCCAGTATAAATTATCTCCTTAGTGCCCTGCTTCTGACAGATCTTGGGTTTTCAGCTAACAAGCACCAAAACCTCTCACTGGCAATGAGCAATAACATCCTGAATAAGCACAGGAACTCATTTATCATTAAAACATCTTATCTCAAAATCAGCTGCCATATCACTTGGCAGGAAGAAATAATTGTATTGTATTTAACCCCTCAATAACTCAGCTACCTAAGTCATTTCCAAATTATATGTTCCCTTCTCCTAGGCTTTCATTAGACTGACAAATATCTGTGTCACTGTGTGAGCTACAAGTTCCTTGGAACAAGCAGTCTCCCTTGCAATGTTATTCCAGCTGATGGCAGAAGCAGGATGAGTGATTTGTTTGCTTTGTGAGGCTGGCTCTCACTGTCCTGAATTAAACACTAACATCTTGCTAATCCTGCATTTAAGTCTACAGACACTAATGTGCCCCTTTTTGGATCTCCTCATGAAGTATCAAAGGCTTAGAAGGGCTAACAATAATTTCTCCATCTGTAGGGTTCAAAACAACCTGAGGATTAAAATCTTTGCAGTGGATAGGTTGTAAATTATGTATTTCTCTGGACATTACTATGAGTAATTCTGCTTTACTTGGGGTGTTATGATACAAAGTCAGAAAAAGATTAAAGGATTAATTTCCTTCTTGATTCATTATTGCATGTTTTGTTCCCTTTTTTCTTATGTTTCTTTCTACTCAGTTTGTGTACTAAAAATGTTTTATTCATGGATTCTTACATAATTTTCCATGACCATGGCACAAAACACATTCAAATACTTTTTCACACATTTTCAAATATACATCTCATTTTATAGTTTAGGATTACACAAACCATAACTACACTGTGTTCTTTTATTCTGATGGTATGACACTAAAACAATTATAAGTACAAATTCAAATTTTGCAGCATAGTACTCACTTCCCTGTTACAAAATACCCCCATGGAAGACTACACTGGTTGCTCTATAAGGATCTTTTTGGGAATGACTTTTGCACAGAGTCTTTCACTTTCTATCTTCCATATTCACAAAGTTAAAAGACAGAACCAGGAGGAGAAAATACTGAAAACCCACATCAAAATTTTCAAGGGATTGTAATATCTCTCGTTGACATCTTTTTCATCACAATTTTGATCACCATAAAAGTTATTTGTGCCTGGATAAGAATTTCCAGTGCAGTTGGAATGGCACAGGATTCTTCTAAAGCACTCCTGCAATTGTACAGTCATTGCATACAATAAACCCTCTAATTAGTCCTGGTACAATATTGCTCTCTATTCCAGTTTGCTGATAAAGTTAAGGGATGGTGTGTGCTTGTGTTGAATACATTAAACACTTTGTTCTGATCATATTCTATGCACATTTCACAGAGGAGAATACATCTGCTCCATCAGTGGTATAAAATGGGTATTTCCTCAGGGGTGTGTAAAGTGTATATAAATCTCTGCATCTGCCTGAGATTTGCATAGATGCTGCAACACAGGTCACTTGTGCACTTAGTTTTCTCTGTGATCTGGGAGTAATGCTGGTTAGCTCTCCGTGCTGCAGTGAGATCACAGACATTTTTTGCTTACATGTGTAGAGCTTTATGCTGTTATGCATAAGGCTCTGTGTTACATTCCTGCTGTTTTTCATTTTTAGAATTAAAAGCTTCCTTTGTATGCTTTTGCTGTTCATGCACCCAATTAGTTTCATGTTTTATGTTAAATTAATAATTCACATATTTTGTCCACCAATGACTCATAGCTAGTCTGTATGTTCAAAATATTTGTCCCAGAAAAGCACCCTTTTGTATAGCCTATTGTCTCACATTGACTCACTTTTTTTTTTCTCAAGGAATTCCCCCTGCAGCAATCCCCACTGTAAGCCATTAGCTGTGCACATCTGCCCACTCTAATGACCACTCTAGTGTACACATACCTGACTGCCATCTAATTTAGACATCACCCACAGGACACTAACACTAATGTCTCCTGGGCCAGCTAAGTCCTGGATTATTGACTAGCTACAGTTATCACTTCATTTGGTCTTTGGAGGTGAACCAAGTGCACCTGAGGTCATAAATAGGTCAAATGATTATACAGCTTGTGAAGGATTCAAGTATTTTTGTTACACTAACAAGAACCAAAAATATACTTTCTAATTTGTTTTGACAGGGGATCCAATTGCTTTGCCTTTATGCAATGTCCCCTTTGTGTAGCTATGAAAATGCAGCCAATTAGGCATAAAATTCTTTTTTTTCCATATGAGCAGCAAGTTAAACAAATTGATGCCATTTAAAATTAACAGGGAAAAAAAGAAAGAAAATTGGTGGCATCAAATATCCAATAATCAATCTTTTATTTTATAAAGAAAAGAAAAAGGAAGAAATCAGGGCTGCTATTTCTAATTAAAGTTGCAAATAGAGATGTGATAAACAATGGGGGTTATGATTGCTGCCTATTAATGTGTTGTGGGGAGGTAAACACACGGAGAAAATGGTGGCATGAGAACAAATGGGTATAAACTGCTCCTGAAAATGTAAGATTGTATTTAGAAGAACATTTTGGGCCTCTGGAAGACAGGGTTCCTGAACAGTCCTCTAATTAATATTAGAGTGGGGGGAAAAGTACATAAGGTGGGTAAATTGAAGCTTATTAAACAAATTCTATAACATGTTTCCATTTGAGAGTAAGGGATTGCACACAGTAATGAAGGATTTCCCATTCAGTCTGAAACTGTGTTTGCACACCAGGGCAAATTCAAATCTGTTGCAAGAAGCACAATATTTGTACCACTGCACATTTTTATATTAAAAGTAAATCCACTTCTCTCTAGAAAATGAAGAAACCACCTTCTTCCCAAACTCTGTAAACAAATTGGAGTTAATACCAGTTCTGAATTTGGCCCAGTGTGGAACAAATTAAAATGTTCATGTTTGCAATTAAAGCTGTCTAGTACAGAACCTTTTGGGGTAAATCTCGGTTGTAGCAAGTCAATGTGGGAGAACAGAAAATTCTGGGGTTTCTCCTTCTGTGGATACTGATGTGCATGTTAGCCCACAGGAAGGACTGATATTGTGAGGACCACATCAGAGTGAAGCCTGAATTTTGACAGCTACAGACTTATGAGAAAAGATAAAATATGTGCTTAAGAAACAATTATTTTTATGCAAAAAATACGGTGGTTGGACACACAAACAAATGTGAGTTCTCATGTAAAGCAGCAAATCTACTCAAGACCTGAGTGTTCTTGATCCTAGGCATCTCAAACCCCATTGTCTTTAAGTGAGCTTGGCATTTACAAACATATGTTTATAAATTGATCCATGCCAAGATGCCTGAATGATAAAATGTGAGTGCATGCTGTATTATAACATTTTGATAACGAAGTATAAAGGTAAAAGAAAGTTAATGTACCAGCTCTTCTTTCTGTTCATTTTTGCTTCAGGGTAAGAAGCAGATATATGGTTTTCTTCAACCAACTTTCTATAAAAACCTGTACTACAGCAAGAAAGGTCAATGCTACAAAACTAGGTGCTGTCCTTTCAAACTGTGCTACTTTTGCCTAATGTTATCAACTATTGTATGGAGCATTATGTAAAATCCTGGGAGAGGATAGTCATTAATTCACATTTCTTTCATAGGTGTTTTTCATTGCATGAAAAGTCATGGGCAATCTGCCCCTCTGGCTGAGATGTGGTGAGACATCCAGGAGCAAAATGGAAAATGGGAACCTCCCTTGTTCTCATCACATACAGCAAGTATCACAATAAATGGGCAGTGATGAGACTTAAAAAAAAAAAAATAAAAAAAAAAAAAAAAAAAAAAAAAAAGACAAAGAGGAGTAATATTGTTACAAACAGCAGCAGCATCCCCAGAGTACCACTGCAGCTCAGAGAACTGTTGTTCTGGGAATTGCTTTGCTATTAGTACTAAAAATTAAGCAGTCTCACTAGATGTAGCTAACAGTTTTTAAACTGTCAAAGTGTTTCATATACAGTATCTCTGTTTCCCAATTCCATTTCCTCATTAACAAAGCTAGAAAAAAAAATTACTACATTAATTAGTTCTCCTTCAGGTTTTTTTTTCCTTCTAATTACACTGGCTCCCCTCCCCTTGCCCATGTACATCAAAAACTGTCACCACCTGCAGGGCAGAGATTTGTGCAAGCCTTGGCTGAAGGATCAGGACCAGTGCTGAAGCAAGGACTGATTCATTCTTTCTCCTACACAACAGAGCACCAGAGATTGAAACCTATCCCTTGAACACAGGAACACTAATTGGGCCCAATGCAATTGTTCAGCATCCCTAACAATTTGCACTGCTTTTGGCTGGGGTAGAGTTAATTTTCTTAGAAGTGGCTGATGTGGGGTGGAGTTTTGGATGAAAAACATTGACAACACAGGGATATTTTAACTATGGCAGAGTGGGGCTTACACAGAGGCAGGGCCATCTCTGCTTCTCACCCCACCAGTGAGGAGCATGGGGATGTACAAGGGGCTGGGAGGGGATACAGCTGGGACAGCTGTCCCCAGCTGACCAGAGAAAACTTCCAAACCATACAGAATCATGCTCAGCAACAAAACTGGGCAGAGGTGGAGACTGGTGGAAACTAATGTGGCTCTGGGCACCAACAATTTTGTGGTGAGAAATTGTTTGCTTTTGCATCATTTGTGTTTCTTGGCAGTGGGGAGAGAGGGAGAGAGGAGTCCCTTTCCTCTTTGTTGTTCCTTTGTTTTATTCTGGGGGCTGTGAGTGGGGTGGTGTTAAATATTATTAAACTGTCTTTGTTTCAATCCACAGGTTTTCTCACTTTACCCTTCTGATTCTCCCCTACATCCAGTGGGGTGGGGAAGTGAGCAAGCAGCTGTGTGTTCCTTGCTGCTGCTGGGGTTAAGCCACAGAACCATCCCACAGAACCATCCCATGGCTTTGTTCCTTGCTGGTGTCCTGCTCTCCCCCCCAGCCCTGAGTGCAACAGCCTCAGCAATGCAAACCATTACAGGGGAAACACTGGAACCTCCAGCAGCTCCTGCTCTCCCACCCAGCTGCAGCAGCAGGTGTGCATGGGCTGCTCACACACTTACCAGCACATTTTCTGCACTCAGGCTCCAGGCTTGTTAAGGCTTTTGTTAACACCAAGGTGAAATAAGGATAATGCCCCTTCATCAGTGTTTTCCCGGGTCTTATCTTCCTTTCTTCTCCTCAACCACAAAAATGACTGTTCTCCAGACAGTACTTTGTCACTCAGCACTTTACAGGGGAAGAGAGATGGAAGAAATTGTTACCATTTTACAATTATTTTTACAATACAGTAAGCACGTGCAAGGTGAAAGGCTGAGCAATGACAACAGTACAGATGCAGCTGCCGCCTGCGCCTCACATCCCTTTTCAGCCAGCCCTCAAGCAGCCTGTTGGTTTCACTTCCAAAAAAATCCCACTTAAATATCTATGTACTAAAAACCCTCATTTGCCAAGGAAAAAAAAAAAAAAAGCTCATTTGCACTTCAGAATGCTGAATGTAATTTGATTCCACCAAGTTGAGAGGTTTGCAGCGTTGCACAGACACCTGTGCGATGAACCAGCCGCCTCTCCCTCCATGACATGTACACACAATGTGCACCTGCAAGCCCCCATCCCTCCTTCCAGGAAGAAGTGTACAGCATTAAAATGTAGGCATCTTCCAGAGTTTTTAGAAAGAACTCAAATCCAAAAACGGAACTAAAGGCATGATGCCTGGGTAGAAAAGACTTTGGTGCTGTATCATTGTTAGCCTGATTCTTAAGAGGGACAACATGAGCTCCAGTTTGCACTAACTGGGTAAATTAGCTTAACAAGAGTGATGTCTAAATTATCTTCACAAGAGTGATGTCTGTGCATTCAAGACTGGATTTTATGCAAACTGCAGTCATTGAGGCCAGCCGGGCACTGGATGGTTTGATGGCTGTTTAATTGACTCAGCCACTTTTTATCTGGTAACAAAATCAGGAGCAGGTCCACATGACATTATTAGTTCTCTAAGCATCCTGTCAATTTCTCTGCTTCACTGTCCTATGAGTGCTCAGCCCTCCTCTCCACCCAAAAAATAAATGTCTGGAGAGCAGACGAATTGCATTGTTTGTGGCCTGGCAGAGGACCCAGGGACCATGGCAGAATGTGCCATCTTCATCTGCACATTTCTTTCCTGGGCAGGCATGGGGCTGTGCCCCACAGCAGCCCCCTTCAGGAGAAGATGCAAGATGAGGCTTTTGCTCTGTCCCCCATCGCTGCTGGGAAAGCACAGACAGCCCTGTTTAAGCCCCTGCCTCCAGATCTGCCATCCTCCCTGTCCTTGCTCCTGCCTGCTGGGCCCTCTTGCCCCAGGAAAAGGGAGAGGAAAGGAGAAGGGTCACAAAGGACATCTTTAGGGAATGAGACACCCCTGCCAGCATGCCTCAGCCTGAGCTGAGCTCTCCTTCCCACCCCATGCCTGGGCAGTCAGAGCCATTCACTTCCACTTAGAGTCACTGTACACATCTTCTGCTGCTCTGCCTCTGGCTATGGCTAGCCAAGTTCTCATTCTTTAGGCAAAAGATGTGACAGAACACATTAGATTTCAATAGAGAACCTCTTAATGGAGATCGTTTTGAAACTTGAAAAAGTTTTTGGACGAAGAGTCATGCAACCGAAAAAATGACCTCTTATAGAGCAGAATATCCTCAATTTACCATTGGCTTTGGAAACACTTTTTAGATTTGAGCTTAAAAAATGCAGATTTCTCAAGACAAATACATGGTTTATTTTATTGCATGTTTATGTCCCAGTTTAATTTAAACAGGGTATTACAACCATACTGCTGCTTTGATATGCTAAGTACCTGTCAGCTCAGGAGTGCAAAATAGTTTGAAGAAGCATTCTTATATACATAAAAATACTACATTTTAATAGTATTCTGTTCAATCAACAGCAAAAACTAAATCTCATATCTCTATACTATTGGATTAATAGATCTGCATTTTCTAAGTTCCAGCTCAGTGTGTTGAATTCTGCACAATCGAGAATTTATAAGACCTAAAAACAGAGCATTTTACTCTTCAGTATTTAATATCTGAAGGCAACTGATTTAATATATGTGCTAGAGTTTTTTTTCTTGTAAAAATAAAAAATCTAGAATAACCTGAAATTAGTTTCATCATCCAGAAATTTCAGTGCAACCAAAAGTAGAACCAAAAGTAGAATGTACTTAGTTCTTCATGTTGCCTTGTCTCATGATTGATTTTTTAGCATTTTTGTGCTGTTCTGTTTTGCAAACATTCAGGTTTTAATTTTTCTTTTTTTCAAAAGAAATCTGAGTAACACAATTGTTGAACTTTCTATTACTTTTGCTGATATCTGCACTCCACTAAAAGGAACAAGTTTACTCAAGGAGAGAGGAGCAGAAAGTTAATTTTCCTTTTCCCCACAAAAGTAACAAAAATATTTATGAACAGGAGAAGTTTGCTGGAAACTATAACCCTGATTTCCTTCCCTGGTGTGAGAACTACAAAACTCTTCAGCTATGATTAATGAGAGGTCTAGGTCAGAGCTTGTAGTGATGATAACACGTTAGTGAACAATAAGGGAATGATCTTACAGAGTAATGAAGTATTTCTTACAGTGTATTTTCCAAGCTGCACACATCACATTTACTACACAGCTGATCTAAGTGAGAATGCTCCAGGAAATGTTGTCTTTTTGAGGACAGGAACACCAGGTACCTTCACACTACCTCACACTCTGTATTTGCTCAACATCATTACGCCTTCACCATGAAATTTAACTTTCCTCTGTCCCACCAAGCACTCTCCTGAAATTATCTACATTCTTCACATCACTTGCCATTCTCAATAACCCAGGACCCCCTCAGGTCCTGTCCACAGGTGTTTTACATCCAACATACTGCATCCTTCCTAGACAAGATGGAGAGTTCAAGCAGCAAACACTGCCCAAACAGTGTGAATTTTCTCTCTCCATGTTTCCTACTGGGTCAGGTAATGCTTGAAAGGTAAAAGATTTCTCTGGTGTCTAGACTATCCTAAAGCATAGTGATAACCAAAGAGACCAATTTTTATAAAGAATAGATACATAGCTTGCTAATTCTCTTAATGATTTTTGATATTGACAATTTGTCATACATTTAAGGTATTTTTAACAAAGAAATAAATATAAATAATATTCATGCCCAACAATATTCCTGTTTCATCTGTACTTAAGTTAGTTGTTGCAGTTTTGTTCTTCTTTGGACAAGGGAGTCACAAAATTTTTGTTTGCTTGTCCATGAACCAGTATGAAAAAGGGTAGCTCAAAGAGATTAACTTCTGGTTTTGGTAACAAAGTCTTGAAATAGGCCAGGATTATAAAGCAACCTATAGGTTGTTTCTTATTTTAGTTAAATAACACCTTAATGCAATTTCATTCAGCCCTATTCGTGTAGAATAGCCACATTTTTCCCCTTTGTTGTCTTTTCATCTCAGACATGATAACTCCACCTTCCAGGTGATGCATTATTAAAACACAGCTCTGTCATTCCAAGTGTATTTCCCATTCCAAACAGATGCTTCTAGTTTTAGTGATTTGACTAATAAGATCATATTAACTGCCTGTGTTGCTCCTCCTCATTTTCCTTTTAGTCTCAAGGAGTAGCTGGAAGAGCTGGACAATCCTAAATAATTCTGATAGCCAAATCTTCCCCCCCACATCCCCCATATGGCTGCTTGATCTCTTTAAGCTCTTATATACATCCTCTCTTATCTATTTTACACTTAAGTGAACTCGGCAGTGCTTCCCAAAACCACACTATAATGATTCCCATTACCTTAATAAACACCCTTCTTTTCTGTAACTTTGTGAAGTCTCTGAATCCCTTCAAAAAATCCAGACTGAAATTTCATTTGCTTCATTTTGCAGTAAAAATGCTAGAGCCACATTTTGAATTGTTCGTGCTTGTTCCCCATTAGTTTTTTCCTGTTCCTCTTTCATTTCTGCTTTCCTTTTCTGCTTTTGAAATCAAGTCATACAAGACTCAGATTATGTGAGTAGTCAAATAGATTGCCTTCATATCAGCTTTATTTTATTAGAGAAAACAGGTAACAGTCCCCTGGTTTTTTCCCTCATCACCTCTTTTATGCATGACCTAATCAGGACTCATCACATGCACCAGAGCTACTGTCTCAAGGCTGTACCAGCTAATAACAAATATCACTGCAGTCACAGTCACCTGTTTGGGGCTCAGGTACAAGTAAGGGTGAAAGCTACAGTGCTCCAGTTAGAGCAAGGTGGGATCTGTTAATTAGGACTTGTTCTGATGGACAGTGTTGAAGTGTTCCAAGCTTAGATTTGGAACAGTGTCACTATTGTTTTTTCCAAAAATTATACTGTGCTTTGCTTCATTCTTCTGACTCTTGGCACGGACAACCTTCCAATCACTAGTCTCTCCTGCAGCACTGTGCCACTCAGTAAGCTGTGTCTCCTCCCAGTTTATTCCTTATTGACAATTTTCACCCATCAATACATCTCTCTGAACAAATCTACTTCTCTCTTGAATCCCTCTGTGAATTTTGCTAACAGTACTCACAGAAAAAAAAAAATACATAGCAAAAAACTTTGTAATCTTGAGTAGTTCTCAACGTGTATAAAAGCTTACAATACATCAGTCCCATCTGCACTGTGCAGATGCCTAGAGCACTCAACACTTACCTTCCAGCCAGACTATAACCTTCTTCATCCCTGGCTTACTCATTTTATTTCTTGCCTTTGTAATACTTCACTTCTGGTCTCTTGTATATGAGGTATTTTTTATAACTCTTGTAGGGTTTTTATAACCTTCGTTCAGCAGCTAAATTTGTTTCTCAAAATCACCCTGATCTGCAATTGAAACGTTTATTTTCACAGCAAAACTTAGTCACTCCAAAATAGTTTCAAGTCTCCAGCTTCAGAACTACAATAAAAGCCCCTGTAATATCTGTTTTCTTCTACACTGTTACCTGAAAGTCTGCAAGTTTAAAATTACATTGAATTTACTCCTACTTAATATCCTACAAATACCTGTAAGATTATTCCAGGTGCTGTCTGCAGGTAAAAAATCTGCAGAGTGGCACCATTTATTAATCTCTGTTTACTGATTCAGCAACAGCAGTAAGTGCTCAGATTCTTACTCCCTACATTGAAATAAATTAATAGATTTACTCCCAGCTCCACCACTTTAACACAAATCACAAAGCCTGACCTGAGTATGTAGCATCTCAAGAGAATCTATAACACTGAAAAAAACAGAAGATGAGCTGGCTTTTCTCCAAGAGGAAAGTTAAATACCAAAAGAACAGGCAATATTACCAGTATTAACATGTTTATTGCTTTTTTTTTATTCTCAGCTCTGCCCAGGATCTGCTGGATGTAGCTAAGGAAAAGCTGCTGCACAGAATCAGGTTCGACTCCATGACTCTGGATCTAATTCTCCACCTCTAGTTCCAGTACTGTTAAAAAGACACTTTGGGCCACTCAGATTTTATATTTGCTGGCCTAAAATCTAAAGGAACATCTTCTCTTTAAGGACAACCCCTCACAGAAAAGCCTCCTTAGGCATAGCAGACTTCCATAATCCTGCAGACTCTGGAAACAAAGAGCATGGTAAAACTAATTCAAAGCCAGACTGGTCCAACTCCTCAACAGAAGAGTTTGTGTCTCTAGAGCACAGCCTCTGCTGACTAATAGAGAAAGCCATGGTACACCTACTTAAAATTATATTAATAAAACCATGTATTAATTACGTTTTAATTAGTTCTGTGTCATCAAAAAGTACTATTATAGTTACATTCTCTTTCATTAAAAAACCGTGTTCACAGCTTCTGAAAATGGGCTGTTATTTCATCCTCACACAGAAGTTTTACTCATAATAAAATACAGCAAGGAGAGACTTTTGAAGACTCTGTAATGGTTTGAAAAAGGAACTTTTGTATTTAAAATTCTTATTATGCCATTAGATAACTTAAGACCATTTGAGAAGACCTGTTATTACCTACTGTGCACCCAGCATAAAACTAGATTTCAGCTTAAAAACAAAACTATCAAATTCAGAAAGAAAAGGACTGCCAGTGAGAGTAGCACTTTTAATCACAGACACCATGATAGAAATAAGACTTGAGACAATAAACCAGTCTGTCAGCCATCCAGCCCCTCTTTTCTCCTGGACATCCCAGCAGGAGCACTGGTTAGGCAACTCTGGTTAGCATAAGACTTTGCAGGCAATGGCATAAGATGATATAATGTTCATGGGTATGTGACAACAGTAAGTTTCAGTCACTCAAAATATGGATTTGAACAGATCTGCCAAGTCCTTTGTAATCATTAAATTCTCTAAGGCACCTCACCCCCAGCTACTTTTAACACAAGTGTGTACTTTCACCTCCTAAACTTAGTTAGCACCACATATCCAGTGGAAAGAAACAAGTTCTTCAAGGGGATGATTTGTAGGGAACAACATATGAGTTATACCAGGTCACAAGAAGAAGCATTTAGACTTTAAATGCTGTACTCCAGGCCTAAGTTAGAGCTACTCAACAAAAGCTCTTACAAAAAGTAACTACCTTTGGTGATTTGTACCCTGTGCTGCTGCTCAGTGAAGTCTGCGGGGAAATTCTGCATCCATTAAAGGCAATAAAATTTCCCTACAGCAACAACAGCCTTTCACTTGCTTAGCTCTGAAACAATTCATGGTTAGAAAGTTATCCAGCCCTAAAATCTGAAAGCCAGGGCTCGAGACAGAAGCCACGTATCCATTACTACTGCATACAATTCAATAAAACAGCAGGAGAACACATCTTTGTAAATATTTTTCCAGATAATAATGGAAAATCCTTACAAGTGATTCCAAACCTTTTCATGCTTAAATGGTATAAATCTGAAGTAACTCCACTGGAAATCATGGAGTTCCAGGGCTGTAAGGTCTTTATCAGTGATCAGAGGCTCAAATTTATTCATTTTTGGCATATGTACCAACTTTTCTTTGTGTATCTGACTAAACTGCTAGGTGTAATCTAACCAAGAGAATAAGCATTATTTGAATTTATAGGCTAAATGATTGCATGTCCTGGGAAATCCTTCTAGCAGGTGCACTTTCATCTAAAGCAGATTTAGCTGGGACATCATTGCTAAGATTGTTGGCACCTGGCTCTTTATCGTGTAACAATCTAGTAAGAGTTATGGCAAAAGAACAAATCGGTGTTGGAGCAGACAGTGTGCATTAGACTCTGGGTATGTGTAAACCAAACACATCCAGCTGCATTCTAGGCATTAAAGAGTTATATATACCCAGTGGAAGTGTACCATGGTTCTGGCAGAAGTTCAAGAATCTCTGGACTTATATAACCCCCAAAAGACTTGTTTAATAACCAAAGTGGATGAAAAAAGGGTTAGCATATCAGTCATTTTTTTGTTCTTATATAGCAAGGCTTCTTTAGGCAATGAAACTGAATTTTCACTCTGAAAACCCTAAATTACCTTCCAAAGACAAAACTTGCAGAAAAGCCACACTGTAACAATCTCAGGGGGAAAAAAATTGTCTAAAAGGCAAAAACAAAAAGTTAATGAGTTAAAAAGAAAAATACATAGCCATGGATATAATATCAAAGAATTTGAGAAGAGGCATAACCCCAAGAGTTATTCAGGGACTTTGATAGCAGACAGAAGGGAATTAAATACAACACAATACAACAGGTAATTTTTACATCCAATAATTAATAAGTAGTTTATTGGTATAAACTATCTATTCACATACATCAATTGAAACAAACCCATTCTGTGCTGAAAACTCATGACATTTTCAATATCCTCTTTAATTCACAAAGTTAGAAGAACTGATGCAGCACAGGTTCTGATATTAATTACTGTCCTTTGTCTTTGCATTATTCCAGAGACTCAAGTGGCTTTGAGAGCAGAATCAGCCTTTGTTGCTAAAATGGTAAATCTGCATAGCAGGCACTACACACCTGAGACAGAGACAGATTAATTCCACAAGACACCTCCACAACTGTAATGACCCGAGCACTGTTTTGTAGCAGATCTCACCAATGCCTTACTCAAACATCCTGGGAGGCTTGGGGACCTGGCAGCAGTCACCTGCAGGGATCTAAGTGGATTCAGCTCCTTTGAGCTCAAAGTGTTCACTGCTTCTTTCTTCTGGATCTTTTGACTTTGTTCCCATTTTTGTTTTTGAGGCTCACTTTAGTGTTGCCTTTCCTCTCTCAGCTGTTACACCACTCCCTCTGTCTTCTAGGGATATTTTCCCCCAGTTTCCCATTCTGTTCCTTGTGTCACACATGCAGCACATGGCAGCACCTATCCTTGACTTTGCAAGAGAAAAATTCTCAAGGAAAATGTTATTACACTAACTGCAGCCCATGTCAGCTACCATCTGTCTGTCCCAGCTTCCTTGAAGGCCCTCCTTTAATAAATGAGACTATTATCAGCACCAAGGCCTGGCATGGCAGGTGTCCATGGCATTTAAGGCTTACTGGGAGGTGCCCAGTAATGCAGCCAACACTTCTTGGTGGCCAAGACAGAGGCATTAAAGACTCCAGCTACTGTGAGTGACTGACCAACCAAAGAAAACCATGCCATTGATATTATTCCTTCTTCCAATTCATTCCTGTATCTACCACTGTGGTACACAACTATCAAGGTCATTCTGGCTGCTTCGATGGCACTTCTGATAGTTATTGAAAATCTGTGTGTTTTAGTTTTTCTTTTACGTCAGATGATTTCATATCAGTTGCATTTGGGGTTATATTTTGGCGCTAGGTGCAGTAGTTAATGACTAATCAACCAGAAAACACGGGTGGTTTATACAAAAAAAAAGCATCCAATAACTGCTACACTGGAGTCAGTTTGATTGGAAATGTCATTAATTAAATCAGATTCACACGTTGTTCTGAAACACACACATCTTTTTCACCCACATCCTTTTCATACATAAGCCAATGCTGTTTTCTTGTACTTCTGCAGAGTGATGTTAAAATGACACACTAGGTAATCATTTAACTGAGAACTTGATCCTGGATAAAAGTGAAGAGTCTCCATCAAGTCTGTGCACTCTTTATCCATAGCTGAATCCAACACAGTCCTTCTCATCTCGGTGGGGAGGACAGTCTCCATCTCACAGCATCTGCTGCAAGTGCTGTTTGCAACCAAGAACAAGAGAGTTTGGTTTGTGTTTTTGTTTTTACTTTCTATCCCTTCAGTACTTTAAATAACATTAGATCTTTTCATTTGTGGATTGATTTTTTTTTTCCAGACAGGCAACATATCTCCTATGAATCACTGTTCCAGTACTGTGGCTTGGCTTCTGTTCAGTCAGGAGGATTTACAGATCTTGTACAACACTGTAGAGGCTCCAGCACTCATGTTACTGATCTGCCTGAGTTCCCTGTTTCCTGCTCCTCTCAGTGCCATGGCCAACAAGTAGGATCAGCCAGACTTCATATATGAAACAGCTGTGGTCAGGGTAGACAGAAAAGATGTGTCATGTCTGAGTGTTAAACACTGGACAAGTTTAAGTGCACTTTTAAAAATTTTATTTTCATATTTCAAATATCTTTCCATGTAGCTTTACACTCTGACCAGTATGTGCTACTACTTTATCTGTCTTATTTAAATATGTCCTGGATTCCAACTCCTTTGTTATAGTGTCTTTTCAACTGGGAGCTATTACCTTTCCTGCTAAACGTCTCACAGGTGTGTTAGTTTTGTCAGGTGCATTGTATCCTCAGAGCTATACATGCACCAGCAATCAGGGGAGACCCTGAAATCACAAATTTGAAAGTACTTGCACTCAAACAAGGCCAGAGATGCTGTTATATTTATCATTTTCTCTGTCCCAGTCAAGCTATATTCTGATTTTCTGCAAAATGAAAGTCAAATCCTTAGCTTTATGATCTTTTCCAAGAGTTTGAATTTGAGAAATAGAAAATGTTTTTCTGACCCTTCCTCCCCTTTTTAGATTTAGCTGGTGGGGCTGGCCTACTTGACACTTCTAAGAAATCTCATCCCCTGAAGTGTCAGCATGTGTTTTTTTCCTTTGACTCTCTGTTAATCAGTCTCCCATATTTCATTCTGCCAGGTGCAACAAGCATGCTACTTTATCCATCTTTTGAACATTTGCTTCTAATGTATGCTCGGCTACCTGGTGGTGTGTAGCTGACACTGTCTTTAACATGCCTTGAATCCATCTGTCTGTTGGACCATATGGTTGTAATTTATTTGGCAGCCACGCTCCTAATCACAAATGGAGCATCCTCAAGTCTCTTCTATTCCAGGAGATGCAGTAGTTCCTCATTCCAGCATTAGGATTATTGGAAGATTCATTTCTCAGACTTTCCCTTGCTGCTTTACAACCCCTTTTAGAGCTATCCTCAGCATTCAGCAGTTCTCCCTGGGGATGTCCAGCAATGCAAAGCCTTTGTGCAAACCCTAATGCCAGACACAATCATTTATAATTTTTTCTGTGACATACAGGCCCAAGTCATAGACAGCTTCTGTCAGAGAAACATCTGTCCTTTCGTTGTCTGAGCAGCTGTGCTGGCTCTCTTCCTGTAAGTTGGAAATACTTCAGTCAATTGGTGAAAATATTATAAGTTTGGGATAAGAAGGGTCCATTTCACAACCTGCTCTATAGTCTAGACATCCTCTTGTGAGTTTATTACTTTTGCATGTAACTGGTGATCATAAATGTTATATTCCTAACACACATCACTACATCTTCACTCATCTTAGACCATCAGGCACCACTTCATAATCTTCTCAAAGTTTTATTCATTCCTTAATTTCCCTGAGAGTTAGCACATGTTAACAAACAGATTTGTATGTTTAGGCACTGTCAAGTTTTTATCTAAGTTGATATGACACCATACCACTTTCCATCCCACTAAATATCCCACCAAATCAGAGAGGGTTAGATCTGGTGTTGGCAGTACTGTCTTGCCAAAACTCTGTGTCTTCCCTTGAGATGATGGAGCAGGCCATCTCTTAAAGGCTTACAGCCTTGAATGCTGAAGCTGAAGGTGTGCTATTTGCTGATTGCATGTCCTTTTCCTGCAGAGCAAGAGCTGGTGCCTCACTACACAATCTGAAACAGTATACTAGCAGTGGCTGATCCACCAAGGTGTCTTTTAATGCTGCCATCTGGCAACCTGAACATAAAGAAAGAGCAATTTTTCCTGGATCATTTTGCTAATAATAATAATAATAATAATAATCCCCATCACATACACCTGTGTGAGCTGTTCCCCCTCCATTGTAATCTGGGCTGCCTACAAACCAACCAACATACCCTTCTAATTTTTTGGCTGTGTCACATTTACAGTACCATCCAAAAAGAGTAGTTTCTGTGGATTTTGTTTGGGCAGGAAGCCCTCATAGCCTTACACTGCTTTTTCTTCATCTACTATGAAATCAAAGACAGAGACAGTGATGGAGACAGATCCTGACCTCCTCCACTTTGCTCAGCTGAGGCAGTGGTCACAGGTTTGATGTGACTCTTACAAGCCTTTCTTGACAGCAGATGCATCACCAGGTGTGTCACAGGTGCCTCTTTGCATGCCATAGCTGACTGGGTGGGAGGCATATACCTTTGAAGAGTGAACTGCTAACTTCCAGTTATTTCCAATCTATTTTACAGTAATATACGAGGAGATAACTGCTCCTGTTTCAAAACAAAGTTATCTCGGTGCTTCCACCTTCCTTGCAGTCAGAGAAGGGAACAAAGTGATCTTTCAAACCCCTAGTCCTGCCTGGGAGCCTATCTTTCTCACTTCACTTAACTTTCAAGCCCACCCAGAAATGCAAAATCTGATGCCAGAGTGATAAATGTGGGTAGTGGGCAATCAAGAGCTGAGATAAAAGAGTCCATCCTCTAACAGACGAGCTTTACTGGAACATACACAACCCTGCAGAGCTGAGCAGTGATATGTAGCCCTTGCTAATAAACTCACCAGTCTGCTGGCCAGATGTCCTGTGAGTCATGAGCCTGCAGATGCTCTACAGCAGAGGTCATGCAGATTCAACTCCTTAAAGTTCAAAGCATTCACAAGTTCAAAGCATCCACAACTCCTCTGTTCTGTTCACCTTTTACAATTTTTTTCCAGCTCTTTGTTTAAGGCTCGTAATGCCTCATCTTACCTCAGCAGTCACTTTCCCTCCCTGAGCTGTTGCATTCCTTTCTTTATCTTTCCAAGGAGGCTTTTCTTTGCTTTCCTTATCTCCTGTTTTGCTTATGGAGTCTTAGATAATGCAATGGCAACAGCTACTCTTGCTCCTGAGGAGAGGTGGAGGAGGGAGGGTTCAGCCATAAAATGATTGTGTCAACTGTTACTTGTGCTGGCTACAGGCTACTTGGCCTGCAGTCTACTGACTTAAAATAAATTATAGATTAATTTAAATTTAGCTTTAATTTGTTTAAATCTAGTCACATTGACTGATCACTAGTAATTCTTTACTTCTTCAGTATTTCAACAGATATCAATGTCTTATAAAATCCAAGCAAATGGTGGCTACAAATTCTGCTTATCTGTTTTTCTGTTGAAGTATTAAAATATTCTTGCTCTACAGATGCAAGATTTTCCTTTATATAACTGTCATTCATGCTCTGTCATGTCATATCATATCATATCATATCATATCATCTGAATGCTTTATAACTATTTCTAGCTATAAATTTCCAGCTATTTCATCCAGTTTAACTACCATAAGTTAACTACCATTGACTTTTCTAGAATCATCCCCAAATTTGCTACTATTCTCTTTCATAGCGTGGTGGTTTTAATCAGTCACAGTTTCCATCTAGGTCATGTGTTATTGCAGGAAGCTTTAACCATATCCTCATTACTGGGTGTCTTGGCATTTCCTGGATGTTGCCCCAGAGTCCTAGAGGTACTTTGCCATTGCCTTTAAAATATTGCTCCTTGTTGTCATTCCATCTTTACCTGACACAGGTAAGATCAATGTAGTGAATTCCCCAATACCTTCTGAAAAGAAAGAAATTATTCAGGTTTTTGGCAGCCTATGCATCTGTCATAACCATTTGTTATTCTTCAAAAGCTGGCAAAAACCATCACTTCCTTCATGGGTTTGCTGTTCTTGATATACTTAAAAGTTTCTTGGTTTTTTTGCTAATGTCTCCATAGAGTGATTCACTATATCCCATTTAATTGGAAGAAAAAATGAGGCTTTAATTAGTATGTGCTCCAGACAGCACAAGGAAACAATTCAAATACATAAACATATGTTAAAAACATGGAAAAAAGGAACATGATTAGAAACAGTTGGCATGGATTTACCAAAGGCAAATTCTGCCTGCCTAACACGATAGCTTTGTATGGTGAAATGGTTGGCACAGTGGGAAAGAAGAAAGCAGTAGGATAATTTATACAATGACTTTACCAAGGTCTTCCTCTTTTGGTCATCTGTGGCCAGGTTGGTGAGATATTGTCTGGATACACAGATGATGTAGAGAAAATGGTCTAGATCACCTGGCTAAAAGGGTTGTGTTTGGTGGTACAAAGCCCAGCCAGCAGCTCATTACCAGTGTCATCCCTTAGAGATTGGTACTGGGGCAAACACTGCTCATGGAAGACCCAGAAGATTCTCAGTAAGTGCAGAGATTATCAAACTGAGTGGAGCAGTTAATATGCTGCAGGTAGACCTGCTATACAGAGAGACTCCAGTAGCTTTGAAAACAGGTCTGGCAGGAATCTTAATGGGGTGCATAGAAGCCAAATGCCAAATCTTTCAATGTAGATGTAAAATGCTAGGCAATAGCACAGTCTGGGTAAATTTTAAAAAGTGGTAAAAAAGAGGAAATTTTGCCAGAAAGGACTTTGGTGTTTTGGTAAGCAGTACAATGAACATCAACATATTAGTCTGTTCTAACAGGAGTGTAGCCAACAGGTTGAATCAAGTGGTTCTTCCTCTATTTGGCACTAATCAGCCTGGAGGACTATGTCCTGGAGGTGTTGCCAGCCCAAGAAAAACATGGACATAGTGAGCAAGGCCAGTAAAGGACAGTCAGTAATGGTCAGGGCTGGAGCACAAGATACATGAGAACAGGATGAGAAACATGACTTCAATCTGCCTGGAGAGAGGCACACTGGAGGATTTTACTGCTATCTTCACCTGATGGGAGAGTACAAAGGAGATGCAGAAGAGAGCTTCTGCAGAGGTGATCAGAGAGGTGGCCAAAGGCAGCAGACACAAGCTGTAACATACAAAATTCCCATTAAATATTAGGATAACCTCTTCTACTACAAGGGCCATCAAATACTGGACCCTAAGGGTTTATGGATCCTGTTCAAAACTTAACTAGGCATTGCTAAATGAGTTGATCTATTTGGGCCTCCTTCAAGATTTCATTCCAACCTCCATCTGTAAATATTATACATCTACCTTGGTAAGCCCCAGACTGCTTCCACTTTCTCTGAGATTTTTCTTTGCAGTCAAAAGTTCCCAAATGACTCTTATTCCTGCAACATGAAATTTTTTTCATTGACAGCTATGCTAGAAATCAACTGGAAGGGCTGAGGGGGTGCACCCCATTAATAGGATTCAACAGCTTCTGTGAATCAGATGATTTCTCTAAGTCAGAAGTTGGGCACTTCTCAGCAGCTGGTTGTTATATGTAGCACCTATGTATATGGTACCTAAGGTAAAGATGGTTCAGGAATGTCTTCTCTAAAGCAACCATATTTCATAGCTGATATTTAAGAGTGATCTGCATCCTCTCCCATTATTAGTAATGAGTAGAAGGAGAGTGCTGAGGTAGTGACATAGTTTTAGGAGCTCTCCTTCCCACAGATCAGATCCTCTTGTCATTTGAAATTTTTCTCTCAGGCAGGCCGGCATGACTGCTGATTGATTGAATTTCCATTTTGGTAACTGAGAACATTGACTGTTGTGTTCCATCCATTCTCCCTCTGCTTTTATGAGAGGAGACAGCAACACTATGTAGCCCCTATTATTTACACAAGTTGGGCTGGGGGGTTTTTCTACAGAGTAAATTATATTAACACAACACCTGTTAATTCAGCTACACTTTTGAAGGGAAAGAAGTAGATTTGCCATTTGTACGTAGACTTATGCTTTGTCCAAAACAAAACACACACACACACACAAACACACAACACATTTCCTCAAGTCCCCTTCAAGTTAGAGTTACAATTAACTAAAAAATTGTCTCCTGACTTGAAGAAGGGATGAAAGTTATCCAAATAGAGTAAACAAGTAGATTTCTCTGCAATGGAGCCAATACACCCTGCTGGTTTACATCTTAAGGGGGAAGCCTTCCACTGGGATTCTTTGATGTCTCTTAAAGACAGCAGACTTCCCCTTGGCAAGGTCCTTAAAAGGGCTTCTTTCCTCTACAAGGGTTTCTATTTTTTCACAGAATGTTTAAGAACAAAGTGACTGTAAGTCTTGTATCCCTTCATTAAATTTTGTAAAAATTGGTCAGACAAACATTAAGGCACTAAGGTAGCTGTGTTCATACACCTTCACAAATACAATTCACATACATGTATATGACTGTCTTATTTCCTTAAGCAAGCAAAATAAATATATCTTCACAGAAAAAAAAAAAAAAACGCCCCTATGAATAGCACTCATTCTCAGTGCTTTCATTATAAAAGTTCTTTTCAAGCAATAATTAAAGAGCAATTATTAATAATTCATTAGAGCAGACTACCAACCAACTACTAACAGAGATGGCTCACAACTATAGTATAAAACTCCAGGGGAAAAAAAAAGAAGAAAAGCAAGGTAAATCACCATCTTTTATTTATGTTATTCATATGTCTTCCAATTATTAAAATTCATTTCAGGGATGATGATCCCAGCAGACACAAAGGGTCTGTGTCAACATTCCAGCTGTTCCAGCCCTCCCCAACAAACACATAGGGTCTCAATTAAGGAATGTTCCTTACAATGACCCCCACTTTCAGCTCCCCACCTAGCTGAAGAGGACTTCAGGTGGAAACATCTCTTCTACCTCCGTGACCAAGGACACTAAAGGATAGGCCATGGCACCACCTGTGCCTGCTATCAAACTCATACTTCTATCTCTGCCCACAAGGCAAGTATTAAAAATAGTCAGAAACATTGACAGCTCTAAGTCAAAAATTCATGGGAGGTTTCTAAAGCTGGCTGTGTTTTCACTCAGTAATTTCCAACCTTCTCTGTGTCTGTACAAATAAGCAGCCCAATCACCCAGCCACCACCACACCCTCCCCCTGACCTGATTGCTGCCCACACCTTTTGCCACTGGTACCGTGGGACTTCAGTCAGAGGAGACTGGGTGGTGAACCAGAACCAGACTTACTGCTGCTGAAAGCTTAGCTTCTTCTCTGTTTAAAATGGAAAAAGCTGAAGGTCCTGAAGCCTATTCCAGTAGTAAAATTTAAACTGATGTATAAACCAATACAGGAGAACCACTACAAACATACTGTGGATGCTGTCAGATGCACTTAAACCCAGGTTGCATCTCTTTGCTTGTACTGGTATCTGTCAATCCAACCCAAGATTCAGTCAATGTGAAATGATATTTGCAGGTAGATTCACACAGTGTGACTTAAAATTTGCTTGGTTAAACTCAGGTAGGTTTTGAGCCTAGAACAGGCATAAATTACTAATATGATCTTTCTAACTGCCAGAGTAAAAAAATTATATATTCTAAAGAGTACTAATCATCTGAAAGAATTCTAAAATTATTCTAAGTGAAAATTATCATCTCTATGGGAGATGAAAGTTATAGAGGCAAGCTTCATTAAAATGCATAATTAGGTACAGGAAATACAAAAGACTGATCATAAAGCAGCACAAACTAAAGCCCTGAACTACTGGAAGTATTCCTGAAGGATTATCCCAGAGTCTTAAAAAGGTGATTTGGATTTGATCAAGAGATTTTTAAACCCGTGAAGAAAATGAGTAAAATTTAGGCTGAAGTTATGCCAATGGGAGCTTGGTAAATTAAGTGTTGTAAGAAATGTTCTTCATTTATAATATACAGGGAAATTTGCACACTGGCATTCACGGTGACAGAAGTATAAATCAAATTTAACTTTCTGTTATTTCATGGTATGAAGGGTGTTTTATCTCTCCAACCTTCCTTCCACCCATCAGCTCCCTCCCCCTCAAGTCAACACCAAAATTTCTCAGAATCACAGAGTTGTCAGATGGGAAAGGAGCACAGTGGGTCATCTGGTCCAACCTCCCTCTCAAGCAGGGCCATCCCAGAGCACATGGACAGGATTGTGTCCAGACAGACCTTGAGTGTCTCCAGTGAGGGAGACACCACAGCCTCTCTGGGCGGCCTGTTCCAGTGCACCCACACAAATAAAGAAGTTCTTTCTCATGTTCAGGTGGAACTTCCTGTGCACCAGTTTCTGCTCATTGCCTATTGCCTGGCACCATGGACAAGAGCCTGGCTCCATCCCCTTGGCTCCCTCCCTTCAGAGACTGATAGACATTGGTGAGGTCCCCTCTCAGCCCTCTCTGAACAGGCCCAGCTCCCTCAGCCTTTCCTCCTAAGAGAGATGCTCCAGTCCCCTCATGATCTTTGTAGCCCTTCTCTGGACCCACTCCAGCAGCTCCATGTCTCTCTTGTCCTGTGGAGCCCAGAACTGGGCACAGCACTCCAGGTGTGGCCTCTCTAGGCTGAGTAGAGGGGCAGGATCACCTCCCTTGACCTGCTAGCAGTGATCTTCCAAATGTACTACAGGATACCTTTGGCATTCTTTGTTGTCCTCCAGGACTCCCAGATCTTGCTTCCAGCAGGGCACCCCCATCCTGTGCTGGTGCAGGTTGTTCCTCCCCAGGTGCAGACCCTGCATTCCTCTCTGTTGGATTTCAGATGGTTCTTCTCTGCCCATCTCTGCAGGGTCCTTCTGAAGGGCTGCACAGCTCTCTGAGCTGTCACCCACTCCTCCCAGCTTTGTGTTGTCAGGGAAATTGCTGAGGAGGCCTCTGCCCCTTCATTTAAGTTACTGATGAAAAGTTAAGAACCACTTCTATAAAACTACCATTTGACTAGTTTGAATTTATAGATTTCATTTCCCAGATTAACTTCTTCAGGACATTTCAGTAAGGAAAGGCTTCTTTTTAAGAAGCTAAACTCAAGTCCTTATTGTTGTCTGTGTCACAGAAGCAAAAGTCACTGTGTAACCCTTAAGAGTTCCCAGCAGAGCACGGAGAGCAATGCAGGTGGACACCAATGACCCACAGGGTGCTCTTCTCTCGAGGCTGTGGTGCCAGGAGGCTCTGCTCATACTCAAACACCTCAGTAAGACAGCAGCTTTTTCCTTTCCCTGGACTACACACACATAATGTACTCCAAAACAGAGTGAGTGTCAATTTTTTGTCATTCACTGAGTGTCATTTTGCTATCAGCTTCTCATCCACATGCACCCCAACCACGACCGAGGTTAGCACCAGGTAGGACTGCAGCAGCAGCATTAGGTTGGTCAGTGGTCCTGGCACTCAAAATATTCATAAAATGTTGCACTGTCTCTATCACAGCCTGTAAATCTTTGCAAAGCACATGCACTTCTGCACTGAGCTCTGAGAGCACATACTTGCCTCTTCACAGTGTTACTCTGCATAGAGAGATGCTGTATTTGATTTTTTTTTTTCCTTATACTCAGCCAAGAGATGTTCACTCTGCCAGTTGTTTAATATTCTGTCTTAATGAGAATATTTCTATTTGTCACTAAAAGTGAGCAACTTCAACCTGCTGCAGAGTTATAATTTTCAATTACATACATATATTAGGTTTAATTTGCAAATATATATATAAATTCTTTGGGGATGAAAATCATGCTTATCTTAAACTACACCATACACTCCACATACAATATTTTTCAAAGAATTGGTGTGTACTTCCCTTCCCATCATTTATTAATAGGCTTGCCATCTGTATTCATCTTTAAATTCCACCAATTAATATTCTCAAGCCTGGAAACACTGTGGGTACAGCTTTCATAATGTGGAAAATCTGATATTCAATTCATTTTACACTGAGGAATTTAACCCAATACCAAAGAGATTGTAAGAACAGATTTGTTGCAAAGACTGAAAATAAATTGATTTAGTTGGATGAGACAACTTTCACAGGCATTCATTTAAACACTAAACTTTACTAGCTGCACAGAGTTAACAAATGTGCTACAAAGCTCTTCAACTCCCACACAAGCTGACTCACACAAGATAACAAAACTATTAGTTCTCAAAAGAACTCTATATTTTCTTTATTGTTCCAATGACTTCCCCAGTTTTGAGGGGCACAATTTCAGAAGTGTACACTATAAAGAAAGTGATGTTTGGAGATGGATGGGTGACCAGGTTATAAATGAAGGAAAATAGCCGTGATGACAAGTAGTTTATGTCACCACCCCAGCTGGAAAATTCATCCAAAACTCAGTAATTTATCCTGCTGTATCCATTTTTTTCCCCACCAGCTAGCAGCCCACCCAAAGCAAGCACAACGATTGCTGTTCAGTTCCTTCTTTTCACTGCATCCCTCTCATCTCATCCTTTTTTTGTGGCTGTCATTTCATAACTCGTGCCAGGTGTCCTCAGTTAATTTGCCCACACTACTCATTTGTGGGTCCAAGTGCCATTTCACGTGACTCACACACTCTCTTATAATACTTTTTAATCTCTATTCCCCTAGAGTGAAGGAGCTTTTTTTTTTTTCTGATGGATCCATACAGACCTGTCAAATGTGCATCTGAAGCCAATAGCTCATAAATGTCAAAATTAGATCAGATACGTCTTTGTTATAATTTTGATTTGTTTCTATTTTTATTGATATCCTTAAAAAGAGGCCTTACAGTTATTTATAGGAACATTATGTCTTTGCTTTGTGTAATACAACTTAATGTATTTTTACTAAAAGCAGTGCCTTGCAAAGCAGGTAACACAAATGCAGCCTTGTGAGGTTTTTTTTTTTTCTATTTTTGTCTGAATTGGGTCCAAATATAGACATGTAATGAAAACAAAATAACAAAATCCCTGAGTGCTCTTTTAGGCTTTTAGGCTGTATCCAAGCTAGGGCACCTTGGAGCACTTCCAATCTCCTTGGGTTGTTAATATGCACTCCAGAAATCTGGACTTGGGCAAAAGGCAGGCACACACACCAGCTCCTTCACCCTGACATCGCCTGTTTTCCCTGCAGTGAAAGCCAGAACACATGAGTCATGACCTGAACCTTCAGGGGACTGTGACTGCAGGGATGCTGCTGTACCACATGCACCAATTCATTTACACACAGCATTAGAAAAATAAACAAAATTATTGGACCATATGAGACATCCCCCCTTGTCCTGCCACTATATGTTCTTGTAAAAAGTTCCTCTCTGTCTTTCTTGTAGGCTTCTTTTATGTATTCAAAGACTGGAATTAAGTCAACTTGAAGCTGTCTCTTATCCAGGCTAAAAAATCCCAATTCTCTCAGCCTTTCCTCATAGGAAAGGTGCTCCATCCCTCTGATCATCTTGGTGGCCTCCTCTGGACTTGCTCCAACAGATTGATGCCTTGTGCTGGGTACCCCAGAGCTGGATGCAGCAGTCCAGGTGAGGTGTCACCAGCACAGAGTAGAGGGGCAGAATTCCCTCCTTTGACCTCATGCGCACACCTCTTCTGCTGCAGCCCAGGACACGTTTGCCTTTCTGGGCTGCAAGAGCACATTGCCAGGTACATCCAGCCTCTCACTCACCAGCAACACCAAGTCCTTCTCAGCAGGGCTGCTCTCCACCTGTTCATCCCCAGCACCCTGCTCTTAGTGTTGTTAAACTTCATGAGATTCTCATGGACTCCCTTCTAGAGCTTGTCCAGGTCCCTCTGGATGACATCCCCTCCTTCAGCTGTGTCAACCACACCACTCAGCTTGATGTCGTCTGCAAATTCACTGAGGCTGCACTCAATCCCTTTGTCTATGTCATTAAGAATCACATTAAATAACACTTTCCTAATATGGTCTCCTGAGGGCCACCACTTGTCACTGATATCCACTGGAATTAGAGCTGTTGACCACTACCTTTTGCATGTGTATCTTAAACCAAATAGTCCACCCACCAAAGTCATCCCTCTGCAGTCCACAGAAGGATGCTGTGGGGGACTGTGCCAATGGTTTTACAGATAAATGACATCTGTGTAACCCTCCACTTGCCCACTGATGTAGTCACCCCATCATAGAAGGCAGTAGTTTGGTCAGGCAGGACTTGCCCTTGGTGAAGCTGGCATGGATGGCTCGAGTCACCTCCCTGCTCTCCATGTGCCTTAGCACAGCTTCTAAGAGGACCTGTTCCAGGAAAATTCATTACTGTGAGTGTGGTGAGGCTGACCAGAGAAGCTGTGGATGTGCCATCCCTGAAAGTGTTGAAGAACAGGTTTGGGGGGCTCTGAGCAACCTGGTCTAGGGGAAGGTATCCCTGCCCATGTCAGGGGGGTTGAACTAGATGGTCTTTAAGGTCCCTTCTAACCCAAACCATTCTGTGATTCTATGGATTAAGTCTTGTGCAGGTATTTCAACCAGAAAGTCAGGAAAGTCAAAAAGCAGTCCAGAACCAAAATTATTATAAGAGAAAGTCTGCTGTTTTCATGAAAGGAAGGACAAAGAAACTGCCAATAAAGGTCTGTGGGAAACTATAAGTGAGAGGACTGGAAGGGGGGCTCCAGGAAAGAGCTGGGCAGAGAAAACCAAGTACCAATCAGGTACAGAAAGAGATGATGATATGTCTGAAATGTGTAAAGCTGGAAAGGATGGAAGAAAGAGAAGATTGAGCATCTAAGTTTAGAATAAGATTAAATTTGAGTTTAGATAGTGATGTGTATTGCTCAAGTTTGGCTATAGGGAAGAGGAAGGAGGGAATGCAGTAGGTTTTTTGATCCATCCTGCCATGAAGAATGGGAATTCCTGGATCAGTCTTGAAGAGGATGAAGACAAACAAACAAAAGTCTGTGCTGATCTGTACATTGATATGTAGAAATAAGATTAACTGCAACTACCACTTGATCTATTGATTAGATGCCACAAGATGATGAACTGCAAGCTAATGGCAAGCTATTACCCAATTCAGTCTAGGAACAGTGGAGTAAATCAATACACAGCAGATATCTGAATTTTATTGCTGGTCTGCAGGGAGGAAAACCTGTAAGTTGCTACATTCTTTTAGGTATGTACAATACAGATATGTACCTTAGAAACTACATTTGGCTCTTAGATTTCATAGGACAATTAAATGTTTTTTTCTTTGGTGGACTGACTCCACCATCATTATTGCAGCCTTAATCCCAGTAGTATCACTAGCTCCCTTGTTCATGTTACAAAATGGATTTCTACCTCAGAAGGAAAAGATGGAAAGTCTGTGCAGGAGATGCAGATAATACCTGGAACTTTACCACTACTGGAACAGCCAGCTTAAGTCAACTGGGGAATTCTAATTGAAATTCTGGAGTATGTGGCTTTCATCCTGTCCCTTATGCAGAGCATAGACCTTCCTGCCCTTTAAACTTAATGAATTTTGACAATGTTTATGATATTATTTCTAGAAGGTGGAAGAAGAATATTTTGCAAATTTCACTTTGAATATTCGGACTACAGCACTCGTAAGTTGAAAACCCAAATTGTAGGATCAGCTGTATCAGTGACCA
Organism: Muscicapa striata striata; assembly: GCA_030060385.1. NCBI lineage: Eukaryota > Metazoa > Chordata > Aves > Passeriformes > Muscicapidae > Muscicapa > Muscicapa striata. The sequence goes on from JAREIS010000233.1 coordinate 1,261,850, forward strand.
GATGTCATAACTTCAATGCTTGGGATGAATATGATATTAGTGTGTCTCCAGATTTAAAAACTCCTTGAGATGAGTTTTATAAAAGTTTTAAAAAGGAAGATATCAGTTCAAAATGCTATGACTTCAAATTAAGATGTTTCTTTGAAATAAACAATAGAAAAACATGGACAGACTGCAGCAAGACCATTGAAGAGCCATCAGTGTGGTTGGGAAATGATAGAAAGACAGAGTGAGAAATCTGAATTTGTCTACCTGCAGTAATAAGGCTCACTGGAGCATCATACTGCTGTCTTCAGCTACCTGATGGAAGAGTACTGAAAAGATGGAGTCACTTTCTTCTCAGAGGTGCACAGTCATGCAACCAGAAGCAACAGACACAAGCTGAAACATGCAAAATTTCCATTAGGGATTAGAAAAATCTCTTTCACTGCAAGGGTGGTTAAGCAGTGGAACAGGTAGTCCTGAGAAGTTATGGATCCTCTGTATTTGGAGCTGTTCATAATTTGAGTTTTTATGGCTCTAAGTCATTTGATCTAATTGGACCTGATGTCCACAAACTAACCTTTTTTGAGCCTGCTGACATTGTGTATACGCAGACTTCTGTAGTAGCTAAATACAGCCATTCCCTCTCTTTAAAGTAAAAAAAGTACTGTTTCATGTTTTAAACCAGTCCACTACTGGCTTCACCAAGCTCCCTATATATATAATATCAAGAAATTTGCTAAAAAGCCATTCTGCATTCAACTTATCCAATATTTCCATAATCTCCAAAAGCTTGGTCGTACCGCAACCCCAACCTTCTTGTCTCCTGTTTGAAATGTATCAGCCTTTATAGTTTCTCCTCATAAGGAAACTACTCTATTCTCTTAATTATCTTAGCTGTCTTTGTACCTTCGCCACACTGTCCTTGATATGCAGAGACCAAAATGGCATTCAGAATCCCCTGCCTTATTCTGAATACCCTTCCTGATGATTTCCAACATTCTGTCAGCTATGTTTGCTGCTTCACATCAATAAAAGATTCTGTTTGGTTTAGTAATGAAATTTAAAATTATTAATTCCATCATGCCATGTCATGTCTTTCTGAGCTACACTGTGATCTTATTTATTTACCTCAGTCTGTCATAAATACATAGAATGGTTTAGATTGGAAAGGACCTTAAAGATCCCAAGTTCCAGCCATTCTGCCGTGGGCAGGGACACCTTCCACTAGACCAGGTTACTCAGAGCTCCACCAGCCTGGCCTTGAACACCTCCAGGGATGGGGCATCCACAACTTTTCTGGCCAATCTGTTCAAGCACCTCACCACCCTCTCAGTAAAGAATTTCTTCCTAATATCTAAAGTAAGACTACCCTCTTTCAGTTTTTATGCCATTACATAGTGTCATGTTTTGAATAAGTTTACAAGTTTCTTCTCATGACAATGACCATTCCTCTATTTTATTATGATGTGCCCATAATACTCTTGAGCATCCCACAGGCCTGATAAGCCTGAATGGGAATAGCAGGTATAGTAATAAATGTGAATTACTGCACTTTGGGGCTAATAACAAGAAAATTTGTTACCAGTTGGTTTGCTAATACCCAGAGATTAAAAAAATTAGGGTTTTTTAACAAATTATATAGTTGATGCTAAGCAAAGGTGTCAAAACTGGATGCGATTTTGGCATGATAAATCATGCAATTTAGGATTAACTGGGTAATGCAAAAAGAGGATTGTCATTACTGCCTTTGGCAGTACTGTCAACAGTAAATTCTAATTTGGAATGCTGTTTATCAGCTTGGTGACCAATTTCCACAAAAAAAAATGGGGACAACGCTGGACTGGTCTAAAAGTACTATTGGGGGGGAGGGGGCAGTGAGGGTGCAGGGAGGAGGAAGAATCAAAGAGCTCAGGTTATTAACCCAGCAAAAGTCTCAGATGAGATACAATTTCTCTCTAGGAATATAAAAGGACCAACATCAGGGCTGGAAAGAGCTATATAAATCAAAGCAAAACACCAATGCAAATGGTCATGAATAAATTTACATCAGAAATTGAAGACCAGAACCAGAAGAAAGAGGGCAGTGGGTTGCTACAGGAGGATTTAATGTTCAGTCAGTTATTAAAAATTGCTCAGTCTCTCCTAGATCGTGCAGACTTACTTGAATGATTCCCAAGAGCAACCACCTTTTCCAGCTGGGGACAGCCTAGCACCTTGTCCCTTTATTCTGTCATAACAATCAAAACTTTACGCTGTTAAGCAAACTGGTTTCTGCTGGAGGTACTGGTCTCATAGACGCCTCAGCAAATAATAAACCTCTAAAATTCCAGAAACTAGATAGTGGGTGGAAAAACACTTCCATAAAAGATTACACAAAGATACAAAAGATTCAAAAGATGGGTATTTTCAGCTTTAGGCCTATAGATCTATTCAATCTGCAAAGTTGCTGTTGTCTGTATCTGCCCTTAAGTTGTTCCTCTCTGTCTGGGAAAGCAATGCTATGGAATTCTATTCAGCAACAGATCTGTTTGGTCTCAGCTGGAGAACTTTGTTTAACTGCTTTTTAATAGCTCTTGGGAGAGTTTAGAGCGAAGGCATGAGCACACACATGCAGAAACAGTGTTGGGAAGTATGCTCTGGTGAAAGGAAGGAGCAGTAAGCCTGCCCACCCTGGGGAGAGCCTCTGACATCTGCTCACAGATCCTGACAGCCTGGGCATCGTGAGAAGCTCTCACATGGTGATACAACTCAGGTTCTTCCTTCCAAGGAAATGAGACAGTGAACTGCAGACTATCCCTTCCCAGGAAGCTGAGAGGCCATTTACACAGGAAGAACCAAAGATCTGGTTCCAGCAGTTTACAAACTAAAATAAAAGGTGAAGTCCTGCCTTCCTGTTATTTGTTTTCATATTGCCTGCAAAGTTAATTTTTCACTCAATATTTCACAGGTCAAATATGTAGAGGAGCATGAAGCAGGAATTATCCCTCCCCTCATGCCACAGTGCTTATTCTGGAAACCAAGGAGGGTCTTCAAATATAATTTTTGTTCCTTACAGCTCCTGATGATGTTAGAAGAAGTAACATTCTGGCATTTATGGGAGAAACTAGCAATTTATTTGATCCATTTTGCTCTCTTTCTTATTAATAATCATTGCAGAAAAATTATTTCCACTGCAAAATGGCCTCATAATTTTTTCAGCCCTCTCCCTGGTTATTACTACATATAGCAATCCTATGGAAATGTGGGGAAGCAAATATTGGCCTAGCATATTGGTTAAAGTCTATGAAGTGTGAACATAAATAGATCAATCCAGATTCAAAAGCCCTATCCTCAAATTTTTGTTTATTCACTTTTGCTCCATTCATCCACTTCAATTAAAGATTCCATACAGTATGACAAATCATGATTATGGAGAGGCTAAGTGTTTCAATAGCCTCTTTCCCCATAATCCTAGCAGGAAATGATGATCACTCTCCTATGAGATTTCACCAAGATCTTTCTTATTGAGAAATAAAATGGGTTTTTAGAGAACGTGGAAATGTTCCTGGGAATCAGATAATTCTGCCCCTTGGCAACTTTTCAAAAGTTACCAATATCAGGCAGAAAGTGAAAGAGTTATGAACTGGATGAGGGCAAGCCCTCTGAGGGAAAGAAGAGAAAAGCTTGAGGATTCATGTACGTGCCCTACAGGGAAGCTTTCAGATCAAGATCCTTTCTGACTCATTTCTGGTGTCAGCTCAGTGTAAGTTAATGATCACTTTTATTTTTCAAAAGAAGCCAAAATTTCTCTCAACTGATTGCTAAAGCTGCACAGAGCATATTATTAACCACATAAAGGCCTGATTCTGTCACTAGTAGCAACCAGGCCTGCTGCTCTACCTGCATCTCATAAAAGCCATGGGGGTTTCCTGCAAACTTAAAAGCCTGCTACAGACCCTGCATCTCACATGACCTGTCTGCCCCAGAAGGATGCCCAATCTCCAGGGAGACAAGCTCAGGTGTGAGGTCTCTGGTCCCACCTTCTCACTGCTGCAAAACTGTGACTGACACCAGTGATATGCCAGAAACCCAATGAAAAGCAAAATGTCAGCTTTCAATTTGAAAGTTATCCTTCACCCTGTTGCCTTCAAAAGAGTTTCCAGGAGCTGGATGTATTTCCTTGTATGCTTTCAGCTGTAATTTCAGCCATCAGCTTTCTTTTGCTACCCAGCATGCCTGCCCTGAACTTCCCTCAGGTGATGCAAATCCAGCCCAGGAGGTCTTGACTTTGATTTGTGCCAGCACAGACAGCTTATAACTAGTGAGAACAATATTCACAGGTGTGCCTCTCCTCTGGAAAGTCATCCATGCACCAAGGCAATTCTCAGAAGGTACAACACTTTGAGGGACCTTGAAGGAACCAAGAGCCCAACTCACAAGCACTTCATTGCACCTTCTCACTGAAGTCTCTTTCCATACACAAAGACAGATATATTTGTAAGTGGTCATATAGCTGTGATTTCAAAATAAAATACACTGTGCCCCCAGCAAACCAAGTGTGGTGATGAAACAGCAGTAAGCTTAATTCAAAACCTGAGTAAAAACATCAAGGTCCTACTCAGAGAGTACAAGGTTGACAGAAGAGAAAATCCTGTTTAGTTCTGTTTGCATTTTCTCTAGCAGAAGTGTAGAACCAGTGCAACCAGTCTAATTTACTCTAATTTAATTAATCAGGCAAGTATCTTCTCTACTTTTATTTGTTGCTGCCTTGAAATAAGTTATTGAATTTTTAGAAGGAAAAACAAGAACTTGTGAATAGAGACACTAAAAAAAGCCACCCAAACAAATAAACCCGTATTAGTTGTTTCAAAATAAAAGAAAAAATACTTCCAAGCAAATATTATAAAAGCATGGTTAATTTTAGCATATCATTCTCTTTCCTGTTAAGTATGCATTCCTGTTACTGTGAAACAAAAGGTTAAAATAACAATACATGATAAAATGTCATTTTATTATTCAAATGAGATTTGACATTTGTAATGTTGTTCACTCTCTTTTGGTTTCTAATCATTTCTTAGACCTCCTTGCATATAAAACCAAAATAAATTTAATTGAAGTTCACCTTTAGCACAATCAGTCTTCAGCAAATTTCTGCAAACTGTCCAAGTATGCTTGCACCAGGAATGTATACTCCTGCTCTCATACTAGAGATAAGAAGGGACTTTCTAACTTCCAAAACAAGGCCAAACACTCAACTGAATCCCTCAGGCCCACTAGTTTTCCAACCATGCTTATAATTTACTGAAATACCAGCATTTTTTTCACCATCACTTTCCATTTTTCTCCTCTTTTTCTGTGAAGCATGCTTTATGTACAAATGCCTATGGCCAAAAATTGTCACAAGCTTTTTGTGGTAATTCACCATTCAATTAACAAATTGTGTTTTAAGCTTCAGCACACACAAACCCAAACTGTTTTAATTTTAAAAGTGTATCCATAGAAATCTTCTAGCACATTGTAAACTGTTACTGCAACTATTTCTGTGTCTTCTATATTTTCATTTTCCTGGTAGAATATAAAATTGCAGTTGTGCAGTTCATACCTAACAGTAATTTATGTGATATAAAGAACATTTTAAATTTCTTTCAAATTAACAATATAGAATTAACCACCTTGTGGGGACATGCTTCATTATTTTCTCATCTTCAAAGCTGACAACATTAAATCTCCCTTGTAATTTTTAAGCTTTTTGACAGACAGAACGCAATGTCTGCACACAACCTCGAGAAGAAATAATAACCTAGCTATTAATTTTATTCATTTATTATGTAGTACAGGAATATACAATTAGTTGAAAACAAATAACTTTTTCATTTTTCATTAAGTTGTATACACTCTCCTTTAGCACTATCTGTTAAAAATGATACAATATCATGATGATGCATTATCAAAGTTCAAAGCTGGAGTCTCTTAGAGCTGGAGTCTCTTAGAGCTGAAGACACTAGTAATGGGGTATTATAAAGATCTTAAAAATAATCATGCATATGGTGGATGATTCTGCTTTAAACTGCGTAGCTAAAAACAATTATGGGAAACATTTTAATATTTCCATTATTTGAGTCCAAAATAAACACATGCCCATTTCAAAAGCCTTCATTTTTTCAAGTGAAAAAAGGATATAATATATTGTTAACAGACAGAATATCTGCTGTACCAGGATCTATCATTTTAACAAGGAGAACCTTAGAAAACAACACTAATTTGTCATTGTCATTACTCAAGCTTTGGGGATGAACATAAATTCTATTGTGCATTTTTTGTTCACTCTTAAGGAATTTTATTTTTATAGATGTTAGGAAAAATTTCTGTGTGCTTTATTTAAAGCCATGCTGAACCTTTTCAGACCTGCTTCTGCCTTGTATCTGGCAATCCACAATGATTAACTATAAAATTTCTGCATAAACTACAGCAAGCCTGAAGAGGAACATTCCATGATTGTCTTCACTGAACCAAGCACCCCATTCCTCCTTTCCACCTGGAAAGAATTAGGGGTTGAATATTCAGCACCACACAGCAAGAAGGTGACGTGCCCAAGGGCTCGCTAGCTGGCAACTGTGCAGCCAGGATGACAAACTCTGCAGGAAGAACATGACCTCACCATGGCCAGGCCCAGCCTAAATAACCCTTGGTACTACATTTCCAAGCCTTTTGACTAGCTGAACCTCTGCAGGGAACATCCCTACTCTCAAAGCCATTAGCACACCTTTCCAGGGATATTCTTGAATGCTGGTGTCTGAACTAAGTTTAAAACTGCAGAGAGGCCACGGTTAATGCAATCTTTTAAAGGACAAAAATGGTCAATGATTTATCTTTTGTCTGTGTAAACTTTATTGCAACCTTGGCTAGAGACACAAGGAAAATATTTTATGAAATTATTTTTAGAGTATGGCATTTTCTTCTGATCTTTGAATTTAGGTTTTGCCAAAAGATTTAGTTTCTTCCGGCTGCCTTGATCTCTGAAACAAAGTTAAGCAACAATTGCTCTGCTTAGTGCTACTCTTCAAATCAACATTTACCTTACTCATATAACCAACCAGAGACTGCTATACTGAGGAAGCTGCAGAAAAAGTGTAGCATGTATTCTTCGTCCAATATCACCGTCTCTAGGAGAATTTGAAATGAAAACTGGTAGACCATTTTAAAACAAAGTTATTTTCAATGTAATTAAGAAAAAAAATCTCCATTTTCAATAATTTTCTGATTAAGTTAAAGGGTTTACTTTTGTGTGTGTGTGTGTGTGTGTTTGTGTGTGTGTGTGTGTGTGTGTGTGTGTATGTGAAACTGCAGCATGTCGTTGGAGGTAGGGATGAGTTTATTGCAGTTCATGTTACTGTACAGCAAGACTGCCTCCACTGCTCTAAGTGAGATATTGGATGGATTTTTTAGGAAATTCAAAGCAGCAACAAAGGCTTATTTTGCTTATTTCACAACTGTTAGTCTGAGGTGGTTTGGGGTTTTATATTGGTTTGTAAAGGTGGTAATGTTCATTAAAGTAAAAGGGCCAAATTCCTGCTTTTTGTAGGTTTAGTGCAAAAAGCTGGGAACTGTTCATACCCATTTCTCTGTAGGAAAATTAAGCCATCTTGTGTGCAAAGAAGGGAGCCTGTTGCAGGGAACTCCAGGTGAGCTGCCCTGTCAATGTGCACTGCTGTGCAGAGACACCAGCTCATCCATCAGCCCACAGCCAGCACACCCTGTGCCTGGATGGCTCCTGCAGCCAGCACCAACCTCCCCATCCCTGGCTGCACCTCCAGCTCTAAGGGCAGCACACAGCCCTGCTGTCTCTTGTACCCAAAGCATATTTACACCCTGGTATAAGGTAAGATATAGACTAAGAAGGTATTGACAGCTCCAAGCTAAGTCTCAACTTTTATTATCTCAGTCCTTTACTTCCGATGGCTTTGTGTTTGAGCTTGTGCCTGTCAGGCTGGCTTACTTGTCTTCTTCTGTATCAAAATGAAAGCATAGCTAGTTTAAAAGGGCTGACAACAAAATCCACTAGTCTAAGTGAAAGAAAGCAAAACAAAACAAAAACCCTACCTCAGCATAATCATCACTCTACAGCATGAGAAAGAAAAAAGTGTCAGCAATCTGCAGATTTTTAAATTATTTTTATTGATTCTCATTGATGTCCTTGCTGAAATGTGAACAAAAGATTAAGTCATTTACTGAGGTCTATTCAAGATTTTTCTGATAGCTTAACCAATAATAACTGTATAAAAAACTTAGCTGGGTGGAGGCAGAGATCCTAAAAGGTATCTTTATAATAAGGGAGGAGTTCACAGAGCTGCCACAGGGGAGTATACTCACCCTTGAATACAGCAGATGCATTTCTGCACGGAGGTTGAAGGGTAGAGCACCAGTATGGCCATCAACTCTGCTGGTTCTGCCCTGCTGTGGTGTATTTGGTTTGCATGGCCAAGCTTTGGTAGCCAGGAACTTACAGAGGCAGCTTCTATGAGAAGCTACTAAAAGCTTCCTCTTTGTTCATCAGAGCCAATCCATGGTAGATCCAAAGATGCACGTTCCACTGGTAAAGGCTGGGCAAATTAGAAATGGTGGTAACACCTCTGCAATAACATATTTAAGGAGAAAAAAAATACCCAAGTTATTGCACAGTTGTAACTGAGGCCAATGAAGAGCAGGTGAGAACACGTGAGAGGAACAACTCTGCAGACACGGAGGTCACTAAAGAAGGAGGGGGAGGAGAGCTCCAGGCGTTGAAGCTGGGATTCCCCTGCAGCACCTGGTGTAGACCATGGTGAAGCTGTGCCCCTGCAGCCCCTGGAGGTCCATGGGGGTGCAGACATCCACCTGGAACACAAGGAGAAGACCCACTCCAGAGAGGGTAGATGCCTGGAGGAGGCTGTGACCCTGTGGGAGTGCAGAGAGAGGAGCCTACGCTGGAGCAGCCTGTCCTTGAAGGACTGCAGCCCGTGGGAGAGTGACCCACACTGCAGCAGTTTGAGGGGGACTATTGCCCATGGGATGGACTCACATTGCAGCAGCTTGCAGGAAGCTCTTGTTGGTGAGATGGAGCCACATCAGAGAAGTTCACAGACAACTGTCTCCCATGGAAGAGACCGCATGGTGGAGCAGGGGAAGGGCTCCTCTGCCTGAGCAGCAGGAGAAACCACAGATGATGAACTGACCATAACCCTCATTCCCTGTCTCCCTGCACTGCTCTGGTGAGGAGACAGAGCTGGTAAAGAGGAAGGAGAGGAGGGAAAGGTGTTTTTAAGGTCTTATTTTACTTCTCATTATCTTGCTCTGGTTTTGTTAGTAATAAATTCAATTAATATCTCTAATTCCAGTCTGGTTTTGGTATTTGGTGAGTGATCTCTTCCAGTCCTTATCTCAGCTCATGAATCCTTTGTTATATTTTCTCTTCCCTGTCCAGCTGTGGAGGGGAGTGATAGAGAGGCTTTGGTGGGTGTCTGGAGTCTGGCCAGTATCGACCCACTACATAAGGGAAAGGCAGATATGGAAATTTATTGTAGTTAGTAGTAAGTTATGATTTGACTAGCACAAGGAACTTATTTGTTGAATTATCTTTAAATCATCACATTTCAGAGTAGAACCACACTTTAAATATGGGAAATGTTATTTGTTGTATATGTATTATGTTATTAAGTGTAATTAAAGTTGAAAGCCATGAACCGCACTCAAAGCTACTGCAAGGCTATAGAACATTTCTGTGGCCAACAAAATAAAGTTCCATATGCTGAAGAAGTCAGCAGGCAAGAAGCAATACACTTGGTAGCCTAAACTACAGTATGCTGTGGGCCAGTATCTGTGCAAATATTTCAGAAATGAGTAATGAATAACTATTCTATTCTGAGAAACCAGTATGGGACTGCTAACATCATAATTTCTAGATATGCAAACTGCCAAAAACTAAATCTAAACTTTGGAGAACAAAACCTCTCTTTTTATGGGTGCAAAATTCTACAGTGCCCTGTTTGAAGCATCTCAAAGATATTGTATCTAGCTAAAGTATTTCACCTCTTGACTTTTCTAGAAGCCTTGCTGTGATTTTTTCAGGCACTAAGTCACACAGAATATTCTATGTTTCCTTTGTACCCTCAGAAGTAGACAACAAAAGCTTTTTTCCCTTTATGCTATGTTTTATTCATAACCATTGAAAAGAAAAATCGAAACTCTGGTGTGAGTCACTCTTTAGACTTTTCTATTAGAAAATTGAATCAGAACCATAAATGGTTTCAGACACAGATACCCAGGACCAGCACTGGAAACAGAGCAAAAAACTAATGCAGACCTGGAAAAGGCAGTTCCAGTGCAATGTTTTAAAATGCAAGTGAAATGAGACCTGATTTGCATCAGGATTACCACAAGAATCACTCACTAGTAAAAGAAATAAGGGCTATCTCTGAGACAAAAAATAATAGCTGCAATCTTCATTGGACTCCAGAAGAGAAGTGTTTTACCACATGCATCCTCCTGCCACAGCTGTACACTCTGAGCACCCTCAAGGGACCCAACTCTCCCCAGAAAGGTCACCACGGGCAAGAGTGGTGCAAACACAATCCATGGTGATCCACAGAGGCATCCCATCTAATGCTCTGGGATGTTTCTCAGCTGAAAGAGAGTTTCTCCATCTCTGTTCAAACAGTCCCCTTTCTTGACCTGCATAGCACTGAAATGACACTGGAGCTTGATTCTGTTACACTGATACATTTCTGTTACCTGATACTTGGTAAAAATGCCCTCTAGGCTAGAGGAGACACAACCAATGTTCCCAGCCAACAACACAGAGCTTGCATTAGCAGAATGTACTGAACTGGGGCTGGCTCAGCCTTCTACATTCATAGGTAGTCATGAGGAATAAATCACACATTAGAGAAGCTCAACACTTTCATCAATTTATATCTGGAACCAGGTTGTTCCTTCAGGTATGCAAAGCACAAAACTTCAGCTCACTCTAAGCAAAGATCCAAAGATATAGAGAGTCAAAACAGGCTCTAAAGAAGTTGCTATCTGACCTGTTCCCATTCCTCTACCTCTGCACAAATTCAACAAATGAAATTTTGAGGAGAGATTGTGCAATTTTTCTGATGGAGAGGAAAATAAAAGGAACAGGAAGGGATCCTGGGGTCTACAAAGTTTGAACAGCTTCTCTGGAGATAGATCACTGGCTGAAAAAAATATAGTAGTTATGTGATTTAGTCAATTAATCACCATTTAGATTACACTTCATTGGTATGAGCTTTTGTGAACATACCAGGGCCGTGATAAGGAGGGCTATAGAAAAACCTATGCTATGTAAACCTATATAAATAAAAGTGAAATACATTTAAAATAAATATTTTACTTGCAATATTTATTTCTTTCTTTTGACTGTATTAAGCAACACTCATGAATTTATTAGTGGTTGGTTTTTCCCAAAAGAAGAGGCATCCCCCAGCTCTCTACCATGTGTGGACAGAGCAAAAAAATCATTCACATTCCTTTAAATACCACAAAACAAAACAGATAAAAAATCCCAATGAGCTCATATTTATATAAATATTATTACATTTGTGTCATGTACTTTTTATATCTGATGAACTGTAGCCTTAGAATGTTAATAAAAACCATGACATTTGCATCCATAGTTTGTAGTTTAAAAAACTTACAATTGATAACAGGAGTCCAACACATTTTAGAATTGTTATTCATCCACTTAAAAAGTGAGGGTGGGGAGAAAGCAAGGGAAGCACCAGGGGCCTGATCCTGCTCCCATCAAAGACAGTGGGAAGTTTTCCTGTTGTCTGCAAGATGCTGGATTGTGCCTTTGGTTTTGCTGGCAGGCCTGTATGTGACTTTTTGTTTCTCTCATGGCTAAAACACAGTCATTTGCTGCCCTCTAGAAGCAGACTGACACATACACTTCAGCTTTACTTCAATACAATCCTTCTCACTGTGATTTTAAAAGCACACCTAACAACAATGCCAAGAAATGTCAAAGGAGAATTTTGAAGTATTCTCTAAATTCAGTTATTTGATAACATCACTCATTATTCTGTTTGAAACGTAACAGTGTCATGTATTGCTCCTGGGATTATCAAACTTTCAAGAATAAATTAATTCAGATTATTGCTTCATTCTGCTTAATAAAACTGAAAATTAACAGAATAGAAACATAAGAGTTTTATTTAAAGCATAACACTCATCACACTGATACAGGACACTGAGAGGAATGGGGGATTGATCAGGTTAGGACAAAAGAACCACAAAATAAGTCAGTGAGTTTTAACTGATAGTTAAATCTTTTATTGCCTCCAAAAGGAGTCACAATCTCATCATTAATAATGATTATTTATCAAGTGCTTAGAAATTTTTTTCAATTTCATTTTGGTTTTATTAGTATGGGGAAAAAAAGGCTAAAAACCACTGGGAAGTGCCTGATTTCCACAAACACCCCAGTGAATGAGAATTAGGAATGAAATTTATTTTAAGTTTATTTTAAGTTTAAAAAGAAGAAAAAAAAGGTATCTTGCAAACCTTCTAACTTCAGCTCCAAGAGGTCAAAGAATCCAAGCATGAAAGCAATGAACAAATAGCACTCAAATGTAAAGATACCATTCAATTAGCATTGTGTAATGCAATTAGATTACAAGTTACAAGAATACATTTTCTAAGATTTTTATTTATTCATTTATTTACTATTTCGCTTCCATCACAAGTGGATTTTATGTATGAAATATGTAAAAGTAAAAATATTGTTCGAGTACCAGTTTACAAACAGCCAAATGCCATTAAGTTATATCACACATCATTCTCATTCCATTCTCATTCTCATTACGTTCCCTGAAGTGACAAAGGACTTGCAGATCAAGTCTTGAACAGCTGAAAAATTCTTGATTCTCCTTAAACCTGACTATCAGAAAAATTGCCCACTTAAGGATATATACACTAACCAACCAAAAATCAATTCATAATTAGCAGCCTTTTTAAAAAATTAGTCTTAGAATCACCAAACTGTTTACATCAGAAAAGACTTTTCCAACCTGTCAAGTCCAACCATTAACCCTGTGTTTGCTTTGCTTCTCAGTAGTTTGACAACAAATACAAGCAGGACAAGCTTGCAACTTTAAATCTGAAGTTAGGTACTCATAAGATTTAAACTGAATGCAACTGTTGTGCTATATGTCATTTCAGAGACAAAGACCTTCAAATTAAGATTTTGGCAGGTGAAATATATTTCTGATGTCTCATTTAATTGTCAAAATTTAGGTAAAGTGAATCTGTAGTTGCTTATATCTCCTAATAAACATTCTTTAGTAATGCAAATTTTTCACACTTTCCTGAATGAGTCTGAATATTTTTCCTTTGAAGTGTAAATCACAGATTCAAGAAGTCTTTTTAAGTACACTCTCCCCTTAACTAGATCTATGCTATTTTTGCTTCTAATTGACTTGTCTAAAATCAAACATTATTTTAAACTCAAATAAGGTAAGCAGCATGGTCAAGACCAAGGGTCCAAGAGCTTAAGCATTTTTCCTGTGAATAAAAAATAGTTGAACAGTCTTCCAAAGAACAGCAGCGGGATAGAGTTTAATCACTTTGATTATTTGAGTCAACTGCAAGGTCAATAACTGTGTATGATCCCACACTAAAATACAAACAGAAGGTTGGTCATGCATGTCAGGCCCTGACCAATCCAGACCAGTGTAAGGTTAACTATTTTAAACACCTTTAAGGAGCGATTGTCAAGTCAGGTACTCCCAAAGTTTTCTCAAATTGCTGGCTGTGTTTTCAGCTAAATAAAGTATGGTGTGGATGCCACCAAGTGGTAGCTGTTACCACATACCAGTGCCTCACTCTAGGCTAACACTTCAGTTGTAGAAAATATTCCTGGTACAGACATTTACCAGGAATGGAATATTACTATTGCAAAAAGAGGAAAAGAATTATCTAAGGAAAAAAAAATATTCCTACTGCTAACAACAGAACTGTTACTTCCTTTTGAAATCTTATAAAATACTTATAATCTTCTGAGAGCAAATTCAAGGTTGATTAAAAGATCAGATCTGCAGTTCAGATTCAAAGGAAACCTGCAGAGAGATCCCAGGTGTACTTGGAAGAGACCCTGTGTGTATAACTGATTCTTTGGGTATATATATATATATATACACTGTTAAATGCCATAGGGCCATGAGACCAATCTTTCTTATCACTACCCTATTTTTGTCAGTTGTAAATTTTTGTCTCTCAGACAAAGTATAAGCATAGTGCTGGGAACAATTTCCTCCAGGGAATGATCACAAAAGCCAGTTGGCTGAAACTGCTCTGGGTTTGCCATTCCCATTTGCTCTGCAATTAACTCCCTGCGTTCTCCATCATCCTTCAACAACATTGCAGTAGGTTTGCAAATATCTCATAAACTACATCTCAGGACATATATTGCCTCAGTCCCATGCCATAAGAGCACTCATGAGGGCTGTTTCATCCCTTTGCATTATTTCAGCCACAGTGGCTTGGCAAGATGGCCACAGGATCCATTCAGGCACACAGCACAGAGGTGGGCAGCCTCTACCCCTACTGAGCCAGAAATTACAGCAAGGGTATAAGACAACCCCTGCCACTTGTTAGGATTTCTGGGAAGAAGTTGCTTATGTGAGAAGCAATTTAGAAACATGCCCTGTCTATGATCTCATTCTTGGAGAGCATTAAAGACATCCTTCAGGAATTCTGCCATGACTACCAGCATGGGTCTTGGCAGAGAAGACATGAAGAACCTTCCATCAAAGGCATTGCACCTGGCACATGCTGGAGGTACCTGGTTCAAATACATGACCTCCATCCATATCATCACTCTTCTAACCTCACTCACTTCAGTTGTGAAGGACCTAGGAGAAATTCCCTGCCTTCTGAATGGGGCTATCAAAGAACTCTGTACTCTCTGCTCTACTTTTCAGGTAGCCAAGTGACTTGCCACCAGTTTTGTAGTTTAACAAATACCAAATTGAAAGTGAATAATTCTGACTTGCTTGTTCTCATTGACTCATACTCATTTCAGTAATAAAATATGTCTGTAAAAAAACTATTTATTAATTAAAATTGTGTACTATGTTAATAATAACAGTCTATTTAATTAATGTGTTTATTAACACAGTTATCTGAAAACAAAAGGCAGATTAGATTGCTTCTGGCACTAGCCTGAGGGGAATGGCAAAACAGCCTGGCTCTACTGCCTACCTTCATCAGTCAGAGCCCTGGAAAGATGAGCAGGCTGTGACAGTTCTACTGCCACTGGAGAAAGGACACTGCTGCAGACCTGCTACCCAAAACTTCTTTTTCTATACACTAAGTTCAAATAAATACTTTGCTTTTTATTTAGATTTTCATGGAGATGTGTAGTAATAAGCTCTTTCCAAAAGTTCCCTCTGCCCTATCTTTCCAAGAACACATATAGATTGGCACAGGACTTTTTTCTTCAGCAATGCTCACAATGTACCCACACAGCTCAGGAACCATGAGCAGGCTTCAGGTGAAGCATTCTGAGAGCCTAATTTTGGATTTCTACAGTGCAGCCAACAAAAACTGGAGCACCATTTGTTGATCTTAATGAATAAGAGCATTCAGAATCACACAGACAGTGTTTTCCATCTCCTTCCCTGGAATATGAATGAGTACTCACCAAACATTTCTGAGTTCATGGTCTGCATCACAACAAATATGATTACCTGAAATAGAGCATCAAACATCATAAACTAGTGTCAACAAAGAACATCTTCATCTGTCCAAATTTGAATGGTAAGTCTTAATGACAAACCAGAAACAACATGGATTAGTCAGGCTGGGGCAAGAAGCCATGGACTCAGGGTCCTATTATATAAGTGAGAGTTTGGGAAAAACAAGTCTGAAAGTTTACATGGTAGAAAAAAGTGGCAGTAACACTGAACAAAACCTTACTGTCTGACAAATCACTAAAAACAAGACACATAAAAAAAACTTGCACAGCAGCATGTTCCAGACATATTTTGTATTTCACCTTTGAACGCAGTTTGCATAAAGAGAAGCACAGGAGCAGAAATACTTACACAGAGGTAAACAAGGAACCAAACAAAAGAACTCCTCTTTGTTCATAAAAAAAAAAAATAACAACTTAAAAACTTGAGTGCCTGTGCTGAACAAAGACCCTGCTAGCCCAGCATCCTGCCTCTGACAGTGGCTAAAGCTCTATTGCAGAAGAAAACAACAGGCAAATGCATGAATCATCAAGAGGCTGCTATGCTTTCACCAATACTGACAAAATGGATGACAGAAGGTTATATTGGCCTGTGGGTATTAGCCTGAGGAAACAATGTTTTACTTTTTTTCTAATTATGTTGACAATTTTTTCTCTAACAAACTGATTTTTAATTAAGATATATGAAAGTTGGTATTGGAGACTTGTGCATCAAAGAAGAATATTTCTCAAAAGCTGCCTCTTGTTCCTGAAAAAACACAGAGCTGGGAATAAGAGGTGGTCTAGCTCTTACATTTAGTAAGTGAGCTGCAAAACCAAAGAGGTGAAATAGCACAAAGAGGGAAATGGTTGCAGAAGGAGAAAACACTTGAAATTATTAAATCTAAATAATGCCAAATCTGCTAGGACCTAAACTTCTCTGCTAAAATAATGTTGTTTGACATTCAAGGTCTACAGTGATTTCCTTTCAATATATATGACTTGATAGCATACGTGAACAGTAAAATGAAATGTTACATAAAAAGTTTAAAGATTGCATAAAAAACATTCTAAAATTATAAATACACTGTGAGAAAAGAAATAGTAACATGAATATATAGGCAGCTCATCAACTACATACAGACTTAACTACAGTGCATCTCTGGATCTGTATGGATCACTCTGTAAATACTATACCATATAAATTAACATCAGCTAACAAAAAAGTTAACTGAACATTCTGTTGTTATTTTACATATATCTAGAACACACTCATTGATGAAATTTGATGAAATTCCAACCCAGAAATATGGCCTTACCTTACTAATGGCTAAGGCATTCCCTAAATATGATGGAAGAAATTCTATCCAAATTAGTGTTCCTAAAGTTTCCACTTATGCATACCCTGTTTTTCTACACAGTAATGACAGGCAATTCTTCACTGCTGCTGAACACTGCTGCAGTTACATACTGTTGTTCAATAAACAAGTACAGGGAATTTACTCAAGCAGATTTAAGTCAGGAGGAGTCTGTTGCTTATCCTCTGGAGGAATATTGGAAAACCCTGTCAACTGGATATTTCAGACCTTTCTTATCTGCAGAATTTGTCATTTATAAGATGTCATCATCTTTAGTATGTTATTCTGGAAACTTACTTAGAGGTAATGAGCAGGAAATTTGGCATTACTTTCAACATAATTCTCCGTAATTATTTCTAAATCATAGTACAAAAATATTTTTCCACTCCATGATTTATGCAGCTTGTGCTCTTGTACACTCTGATGACTCAAAATTTCAACAGACCCTCACGACATTATTTTCAACTTTCTATGTGCAGCTGGAGCTGGTGGGCCATATATTATGGGTATCTACAGCATCATATTAAGAACTATTAAGTCAAACCATGTGTGAAATCAGCACATACAAATTAAGTTTTTAATGTCTATGCCAAGTACCATACTTCAGGACTGAAGTAGAATTAGTTTGCAATAACTGAAGATGACCTGTCATTTCTCTTTCATGTCTTACTCCAAGTACTTCTTGAACTTTAATCACAAGTAACTTTTCCTTATTTTCAGTCGTTTAGCCTCTCATTTAGTAGCAGTCTCTGCTTCTCATTGACCCATAATTTGAAGCAAACAGAATTGTACTTTTTTTTTTTTTTTTTTTTTTACTGTTTGTATAGCACCTCATATAGCACCATTCTGCTGTTTATTAATAATTTCTGGGTACTCTGGAACTTGCTTTGCTTGTCCATTCCTGGAAGATGAAGTTCAAACAAACCCTAAATGGCAGAATAGATGTTTTTAACTTTCAGAGTTCTTAAAATTTGTGAGTGAGAGGCCTTTCTGGAGTAGAAGTCCTTGTGAAGAGACAAGACTACCTCAGGAGACCAGGATATTGTCCAAAGAACATGTCAAGGGCAATGACTTGTAATTAAGCACTTGAGAGCAGGATGCTATCTGCACACAAAAATAGTAGGGAAAAAATAAATTAACAGGGTAAGCCTTGCTCTGGTATGTCAATTATCTGCATATAGGATAAATTGATTAGGATGTAAATGGAGTTAGGTGAAGGAAGTAATAAAATGAAATGGTATGTCTCAGAAAGTGTTCCACATAAACAACATGCAGAGAGCAGAAACTGCATAACTGAAGGAGAATTTGGGGGAAAAGTCTCCCTCAAAAAGTCAATCCAGAGACAGATTGCACTGCACCCTGACAACTTGCAGTGTGATGCAGTCAATAGAGGGGTGATAGAACTGTAATTCAGTTATAGTTGTGTGGAATGAATAAGATCCAAGAGTGACAAACTTGGGTATTGCTACAGTGTGGGGAACTAGAGGATTGCACAGTAATAATAGTGATGTCATTATTTGCCAGCTGATTTAGCTGATTTATTAGATTATCAATAGTGGGTAGATTCAAAAATAAACATTGAAGCCTCTCCTCTCAGTTCTGCAATTGAGAAATTAAGACTTCCAGGTAAGAGCTGCCCTCTCAGCCTTGCATCCTCTGAAAGACATTTTCCATTTAGACACACAAGTCTGCCAAGTCCTTAATGGCTGCAAATCTTTGGAGTGAGTTTTACCACTGATTTCACAAACTTCCCTTAAGAAAAATTGGCAACATTTTGTTTTAGCTTAAGTTGGTGCAAACCACTAATTATATACTCATTATTTGAAGAATATTCTGCTTTATGTGAATTAAAGTTTCCATAAAAGTGATCTGAATTATCTACTTTCAAGAGAAAAACAAAGATAAAAACTTAAAAAACAAATTTTAACTAAATCAGTTTCTATTCACATAGAAACTCATGCAAGCCTATAAAATTATTTTCATCCATGTGTGGTAGAAGCACTTACATTCTCCCTGGCTGACACCTGGGGACGAGCAACCTTTCATGACCCAAGGTGGGAATGGGAAGAGGCAGAACCTCTTGGTCCACAGACAGGATCCCCAGCAAACAGGGCAGAGACATTTCTGCACCATCATCTCCATCCAAGGAGACTTCTCCAGACTGAGTGTCCCTCACCACTCTCTCCCACAGCAGTGACTATTTTCATACTGCATATCCCTGGGTCTTTTGACTCCTAGATTTCTGGTACCCTTAAGTGAGAGACTTCTGTGTGTGTGTGTGTGTGTGTGTGTGTGTGTGTGTGTGTGTGCACACATGTACATCTTGTGTATTAACATAATCCCAATGGGTACACCAAACCTGCAACCTGCTAAATGCCACAGGAGTACCTTGTTCACTACTTTTGGTCATTGGTTGTAGTTGCAAATTAAAGTTTGTTATCTGCATGAAGTTGCTGCCACATATTTCTGTGCAGCATGCTGACAGTTGTCTGAGTCCTTAGCTCTCATGGATCACAGTAATATCAGATGGGTTTTTGTTGGATACAGCATAATTCCCACTCTACTTTAATAGTCTTTTCTGCATTAGTCTCATACAGCATGTGCAAGGACTCTGACAGGATAATGGCCACACAGTCCTGAAGCCACATTCCCAACACATTACCACTACAGAGAAGGGGTTAGGGGTTTTTTTCATGTTTACAGTTTAGTTTGATTTTGTTTTGTTCTTTTTTTTTAAGATCTTTCTTGGGATTTTTCCCATGGCTGCCCAACCTTGAGAGCACTCCTTTAGGTGAAGACAAATTGGCCTTTCTGAATTTTTTTTTTTTTTTTTTTTTTTTTTTTTTTTTGATAATGAGAGAGGCTGAAGCTTTCTGGCTTTCAGCTCCTCCACCAACCCAGGCCTTGACAGTGCACTTGTCCTTTTGTCCTTGAACAAACCCTGCCCCTGCCCTTGGGTGGGCTCATGTGTGGGGAGCACCAGCCACTGCTTGTGTCTCCCAGGGATCAGTACTGGTCCCAGTCCTATTCAGTATCTTTACTGATGATCTGGATGAGGGAATCAAATGCACCCCTAATAAATTTGTGGATGACAGTAAGTTGGGCAGGAGTGTTGAAAGGATGTGCAGAGTGACCCGGACAGGCTGGATCAATGGGCCAACACTAACTGTATGAGGTTCAACAAAATGCCAGGTCACTTGGGTCACAACTCCCTGCAGCGCTGCAGCCTGGGGGAAGAATGGCTGAAAAGCTGCCCCTGGGGATGGACCTGGGGTGCTGGCTGACAGCTGGGTATGGGCCAGTGTGTGCAAGGTGGCCGAGAAGGCCAGTGGCATCCTGGCCTGTGTCAGCAATGGTGTGGCCAGCAGGAGCAGGGCAGGGATTGTCCTGGGCACTGCTGAGGCTGCACATCAAGTACTGCATCCAGTACAGCCCCTCAGCTCAGGAAGGACTTTGAGGAGCTGGAGCGTGTCCAGAGAAGGGAAATGGAGCTGGGGAAGGGGCTGCAGCACAAATCCTGTCAGGAGCAGCTGAGGGAGCCGGGGGTGAGAGGAGTTAAATGAAAACAGGGGTGTTTAGCCTGGAGCAAAGGAGGCCTCAT
Source organism: Muscicapa striata striata (assembly GCA_030060385.1). Lineage (NCBI taxonomy): Eukaryota > Metazoa > Chordata > Aves > Passeriformes > Muscicapidae > Muscicapa > Muscicapa striata. The sequence continues at coordinate 1,282,506 of JAREIS010000233.1, forward strand.
CGCTCCGGACAGCTCCCTGAAGGGAGGCTGCAGCCACACGAGTCCGCCTCTTCTGCCGGGTAACAAGTGATAGGAGAAGACGACATAGTCTTAAGCTGCTCCAGAGGAGGTTTAGGTTGAACATAAGGAGGAATTTCTTCACAGAACGAGTGATTAGACACTGGAAGGGCTGCCTAGGGAGGTGCTGGAGCAGCCGTCCCTGGAGGTGTTTAAGGAAAGACTGCACTCAGAGCCATGTTCCAGCTGACACGGCGGTGTTCGGTCGGAGGCTGGACTCGCTGATCTATCTCAGCGCTCCTTTCCAGCCGCACCGACTCCGCCTTGCCGGCACTGGGCGCTCCCCCGGCGCCGCCGCCGCGGAGCTGCCGCAGCCCGGCCCGCAGGCCGGGGGCGGGACCGGCCGGTGTCCATGGAAACCGGGCGCACGCGGAGCGCCGCCCTCCTTGCCTGCTTCCCTCCTTCCCTGCTTCCCTCCTTCCCTGCTTCCCTGCTTCCCGCCGCCGCGATCGCCACCATGATGCTGCTGGGCCGCGGGCTGGACGCCAGGTACGGGCGCGGAGGGCCGGGGCCGCCCCGGGCTGCGGCGGGAGGAGGCCCCGCAACGAGCGGTGCCGGGGCCGTGGGGGCGGTGCGGGCCCGGCCCTTCCCAGCGCATCTGCCTCTCTGCCTTCTGCGCCAAAGGCCGCGAAACTTTCCCAGGCCTAGTGTGCTGGGCAGAGATGGAGTAAAGATGTGCTGCCGATACTTGTTTGGACCTCTCGCGAATAATTCTGCGGACGATTCTAAGCGGTCGCGGTAATGAGGGGGGAATAAAAACTTTTACACCGCCATATAAGAAAATGTCGTGTTTCATATCCCAAAATTAAATACTAGTTGCATGGGTGTACTGTAAGATCTGAATTGTAAAGTGGGTGATTGCGTCTTCCTGCTGGAGGGAAACACTTTCTGACGTGAAGATCCTTCAAGAAAATAGGAAATATATACGTTTTACTGAAGATCTTATCAGGCAGTATAATTTTGAAAAACAGCTTTATTTGTACTTAATGAAATTCTTACTTGCCTACTCACCTGGTGAAACCATTATTCATATGGTTCTGTGCTCAACATTCAGTCTTGGAGAACTGAAAAACTTCCTTGTTTGTTTTTTTAACCTTAACGGAATCTCTTTTATACAGTCTTCCAGACAGCTCACCATGAAGCAACCCAAATGAGTTTTTGCCCAAGGCAGAATTTCGGCATTAAATACTTTTCCTGAAGTAAAGGTGTTCCTCATTTGAATTGATTGCATTGTTGTTTAGTCTAAAAGTAACAAATTTCTTCGAATTTTTCTGATCATCATGTATCCTGATATAAAGTCAGTATTTAAATATTGGTCAGCAGTATTAGGATAGCTTAAGGATATGAAGGAAGTTTTTGTTTCTGTCCCTTGTCAAGATTGTGGTAGGAGTGAATTCTGTTGCAGGGAATGCTAGCACTTCACATCAATAACCTTGTGTAACACCCTAGAGACTTCTTAGGACCTGGTATCTGGCAGATTCTGTTAGCTGAATTGTCTTAGAGCTGGTTCACTCAGACCAACAACTGGCATGAGTTCACATGACCATCAGATAATATAGGAATATGAAAGCAAAATACAGAGTCAAATATGTGAGTTACTGGAATGACTTATCTCAGTCATTAGTAATGAAACATACAGGCATTTGATCAAATAAATTAATTAGATTTATGTAGTTTAGAAGAAAGTAATTTATTAGTGTGATGAATGTCCTTTCAGTGGTATTAGAGTTTTCACCTCTTGTGTCTATTCACTTCTTTAATTCTCTGTGGTATAATCCTCTGTAATGCAGTTTGGTAACTGTTTGCAATTTAAAGAAAATTGAATACCTTTATCAGTTTGTCCTCTACTGCCTAATTTCTCCAGCCATTGCCTTGCCTGTTTAGATGGCAGGCTGTTGCAGGAGGGGGGTGATCTTGCAGAAGTCTCATTTGAGACTGCAGGTGTTACCACGGCATTAGTAACTAGTACCATTAGTAATAATGAGCTTTTGCTTAAATGCAGGAGGAAAGCTTCCAAGCAGATTTTTGTGATTTGGGTTTTTATCTGTTGAATCTTTAAGTGTAAATCAGCTTTTTTGTTTGTTTGTTACTCATTCATAAATAAGCACATATTACATCAGTTAAAACATTCTCTTTTTCAGAATAAATTTCTGCTTTGCACTGAAATGAGATACCCAAATTATTAATAGTATAATTATATAGTTTTTCTTCTGTACGTGTTGTAAACATTTCTGCTCTTCTTATTTTTCACTTGTTTTTCTTTGGTATCCAGGGACAATCAGACTAGACAAATGCAAGATGCTGTTTCAAATGTGGAAAAACATTTTGGTGAATTGTGCCAAATATTTGCTGGATATGTACGTAAAACTGCCAGACTACGAGACAAAGCAGATCTTCTAGTAAATGAAATATATGCATATGCAGCTACAGAGACACCAAACTTAAAAGTTGGACTGAAAAACTTTGCAGATGAATTTTCCAGACTTCAGTATTATCGCCAGGCAGAGGTACAAAATTAAAGCTATACATGTTGTGTTTGCCATCTGAACCTTTCAGTTACTTATCTATGATTAAAAGGGAAATCATATTCTGCAATCAGAAGAGAAACAGGAGAAAACACATCTAAATACATCAATGTCTGAGCAGGGTAGGCTGCCAAAGCATTCATCGTTTACCTTCCTAATAATTTCAGGGAAACTGCCTAAAATTAGTCCTGTTGAAGTCAGCAAAATTATACCTACGAACACTTAAAGTATTTGAGAAAGAGCAAGGTTTTTTTATTAGTCTTAGACTTTAGATTATGATTTATGATTAATAAGTGTTCTTTTTTAGTTGTGTGACTTGAGTTGTCTAGCAGTAGCTGACGTAAAACTAGTAATTTTCCTTTTGCTAAGCATTATCAGAAATAGTATTGAAGAGGAACCACTGTAGATTTCATAAGTTTTGTGGTTCAACATTAGAAGCACAAACTTGATTTGGACCATATGTGACTATATAGTCACATTTCTGCTAGATGAGTGATAGTGTAAAGAAAGGTATTTTCGTCACTTACACATTTATGTGTGGTGCCAGTCAAACTGTAACTTACGATGCAGAATTCCAAATACTAAGATAAAGAAAAATTCATTCACATGTACTCTAACTAGTTTTTGGAGTATGTATCTAATCTTTTAGTAGAACATAGAAAATACCCATTTATGTTTTGAACAGCTAAGACTATAATTCATAGAAGAGACTGAAGTAGTTGACATTCTTTGTCTTCAGACAGGACTTTTTTATTTTGGAGAGCCTTGCAAATTCATAATAACAAAGTGGAAAAAGAAAACCTTTTAGAAGTAGTTAATATGGGACACAGAGATTTTGAAATGCAAGGAAAATGTATGGATCTTTAACAATCTATTTAGGGAGGGATTTTTAAGAAGTAATAAGAAGCCTTAGGGGTATGTGCAATTTTTATTTTTCCATAAGCCTTTATATACCTGACTCCAGCTGAGCCACAGGTAGGTCCTTATGCTTCAGTCGATGTAATAGGAAATTATTCTCTGCTATTAAATTTGTATTGTGGCCAAAGGTGAATGTCAACTCAGACTGCATGATCTCTCTGTTTTCATCATTAAACTATGAACCTGTAATTTTGAGTACATATATAACTGCTTGAGTTTTGCTTTTGTTGATTTTAATTGTTTTTTTTTAAACTGACATTTGGCCTATATCCTCCTACCATGCCTGTCTGTAAACCAACATTGTGAAAGAAAAAAGGCAGAAGCAGCAAAGGAAAAGAGAAGCTTTTAGTCTTTAAATCAATATTTCCTTTGCTCCTGAAAACAAAATATGTTATCTCAGATTTGTTTCTTCTGGGCATCAAGTCACTTTAGTTTTCCTGTATGCTGACAAATTGGGCAAGAGAAAATAAGCTTATAGGAATTACCAATTTCTGGTCTGTAGCTGCTAGATATATAAATATTGAGGTGTGAGGTACCACAACATGTGGTAGGGTAAGTAAGATGGGCAGGTTATTTGGTACATCTGTAACTTTTGTTGTTTAGAGCCTTAATGCCCTATTCCTTTCTATTCTGTAGGCAGTTCAAGTGAAATTGTTTGACAGTGCACTGGTAGATGGTATCAAGGAGAAATGTTTGCTCAGCTGGCATAGATTTTGGCTGACTGGTGACTGCTTGCCAGTATAGAGGGAACTGTCCCTTCCCAGTAGAGTATGCATCTTGTTCTAATCTGGATATAACAGTGATGGGCCACAGGACTCACTCATGGTCCATAAATCACCGGCAGATTACACTGGGGCCACAGACAGTTTTGTCAGATTTGACAAGCAGGTCTTTTCCTACTGCCTGTCTGACCATATGTAGCTGTTTTTCTTACTAGGAGAACTGAAGCAAAAATTCAGGACCACTCATCTGTGAGAGCATTTTTATGCATTTTACATACCCTGTAATTGGTATTTTTAGTGCACTCAGTACCAGTGATGCTGTTTCCCTTATTTATAAGAAGTGTTCCATTTTTACAGTATAGTTAATAGCAAAGATTGCTTGGTCCTTAACCTATCAGTAAGTGTAGAGCAAATACACTGATCTTTACATAGAAAGCTACAGAACTCCCAGATGCAGTGTTGGTTGTATTTAGTACTCAGTTTGATATATTCATAATTTTCCATGTTTCATTTATCCTGATCTAATTTTAAAAATAGAAATTCCACTAGAAATCAGCTTGAGCTGTTCAGAAAACAAATTCCTTCTTGGTTAATCTACTTGACTGTAGTTTTTACAAAATTTTAAAAACTCTTATCCTAATGTTTTTTCAACATATATGGATTTAACTTGTAATAAGATGACTCACTGTTAAATTAATTGTTTCCCATTTCTGCACATCATGGATATGGATGATTTTAGCAACCTTATGATTTCTTTTTGTAGGTTGACAGGCTGGAAGCCAAGGTTGTTGAACCTCTGAAATGTTATGGGACCATAGTGAAACTTAAAAGGGTAGGTTAAACATGTGCTTTCTCACAAGGTACATTTCAGTGTCCTGGCCACTTGAAAACTTTTTGTTTCTGAAGAAAATTGTTCTGATTTTTTATATTTCAGTTATCAGTTCAACTTAATTATGCAGTTAGACATCTGAACTGAAGCTATACATATGTTGTAGGAAAGAGCTTTGATGTGAAGACAAGGATATTCAGGGTCTTTGAGTACAAGCAAATGCTCAGAAGGGGCATTAGTATGAAACTTTCTGGATAGAGTAAATTCAGCACTTTTTATTTATAAATAATGTCATTTATTATTGTTTTATTCTGATGATGATGGTGATGATATTATTACTACTAGTACTATTACTACTTTGGCTCTTACTCATCAATATGCTGTTTTTAACAGCTTTTCTAACTCAGAACTATGTTCTGCATTAAAGTTCATAACTTAGAAAACACATTTGAACCTGATAAGTAGGTAGTGGCCTAAATTCCCTTCTGTTAAGTCATCATGATGACCTGAAGATACACAAAAATCTGAATTCTTTTCATTCAATACATTTTTAAACAATGTTTATAGGGATTCAAAATATTCCCTTAAAATATCTGTAAGTTTCTTTCCTCCAGGAAGGATAAGCTTGAGCAAGTAATTTTAATAAGCAGGTACTAAAAGTAATAATAAAAAATAATACTTGTATCTTATATATAAATTAACTTAATCCTGCAAACTCAAATCTATAATTGATGTATATGTCTGTACCATAATCTATATTAATCAAGAGCTTAAATATTATTATTATTATTATTATTATTATTATTATTATTATTATTATTATTATTATTATTAATTAGGTATATTACAAAAATACAAAAAAAAAATCTTGCAGTGTGTTCATCATTATTGAGTAGATTGTGGCACTGCATCTCAAGCAAGCAGTTTTCCTACATCTTTGTTGTGTTTTTCTTCCATATGGTAAAGAACCAAGTAGTGTTTGGAACTTACTGCACAGTTACCTTACTTGTAGGTTAGAGAAATTATTGTGAAGGAAATGCATCTTGCACTTGAGTAGGACTATCCATGGTAGTCCTTAGCAGAGCTATAGACTATAGAGCTTAAAACCTGGTATCTTAATGGTCACTCAAACTCAGTTTGTGAGATCTAGAGCTAGGTACTTTGCAGGATATAAATTTTGAGGGTTGAAGACAAGTTTCATGTGTTTGTGGCAGTAGGGTTGCTGAGGAGACACAAAACATTACAGCAGTGCCTGGGCTTCCAAACCATTGAAGAGGGTGCCTTGAAGTGCACTGCCACTGATAACCAGTAATGCTGAGGACAGAAGCAACTGAAACCAAGTCATTGCTTTCAACAGTGAATTGAATTTCCTGTGGTCTTTGCCTTGCAGAATGTCAGAAAGCGTTGCATAATGTTTATTTTAGCTACACAAGAGCATTTTTAAACTGTAGATGGGATCAACTATTTTACCAGTTTACCTTTGAACTGAGAGAGAGTTCACTAAAGATGTAAGCCATTAAATGGCTTTTTTTTTCCCCGTTGAACATTGACCATAAACCTTGGTTAAAACTTCAACTACCTGGTCTTAGTTATCATCTATAATCACTGGACATATTTAGTGACAAAGGAAATTTTGTAAACTCATGTAAATCTATCACGAGCTGGTAGTTTTAGGACTGCTTTAGCTGACTAAGTAAAATCAGGCACAGTGTGTCATTGTAGCTACTTTCTATAAAGGGGATGTTCTCACTCCTGCTTGCTTACTGGATCTGTTCCAGGAAGTACACAGCGGTACTTCTGGGCCTTATCTAAAAACAACTGTTGCTTTTTCTGTGGTGTAAGTCATCAATGTCCTGTGCTACTGAATGCTTTATAGAGGCCCAGGTCAGTCAGAGTAGTGTTTTCCTTTATCTGCTAATGCAGTAAAATTGTTTCATTCATCGTTTGGTTTACAATGCTGAAGCTAGTTTTAGCTTCAGTGGAAGCAAAAACTATATTCTTGTCCTATAACACAGCTTAAATGTAGGAAATGAGGATTTCATTCTGTTTCATTGTTCTATATATAATCAATCTTTTCTGCTTTTTTGGCAACTCTGTTCCTGGTTCCTTTTTTTCATGTAAAACAGGACATCATAAAACCAAGGTGATCCACGAGCAGAAGGAAGGATTGATTTGCTTTAATAACTTCACTCACTAAAGCTGGTAACAGTACAGTGATGAGGCTCTGCCAGCTCATTGTCTGGTAGATGAACTGTAGCTGTAATTCTGTATGATTTGAAAATAAATGGGCAACCAGAGTTCTTATGTGTGACTTGAATTCATAGTTAAAACCTAGAGGGACTATGAATAATTTTGTATTCTTTGTACCTTTTATCTCATTGCCTATTCCATTCCACTTTTCCTTGTGTGTAACTAAAGCATATTTTCCAAAAACATGTCGAAGCTTGGTCTAAAGAAACTGGAGGTAAATGCAGGACTGTTGGTGGTAGTTAGTGGTTAGTTGATGCTTGTGGTGTTTTGTTTTAAATGAAATACTTCACCTAATCTTGTTATATGTTCCACTGAGATGTAAGAGCTCTGTAATGCTCTGGGGTTTTTTTCTGGATATTCAGATGCTAGTAAAACAAATTCTTCATATTTTTTCTGTTAGGTAATGTACACCTTGATTTCTTCACCATAAACTGCATTTTCCTCTGCTTTTTAATATTTTTATAGAGTTTTTTTCTGCACTCTTTTCTTGGACAAAATATATATGGAACTCGGCTGTACTTTTTTACATCCAAAACGTGTACACAGCTTCACCACTACAGCCATAGTTGCACTATTTCTTTGTCACACTTTGGCTAGAAGTGTGTTTCATAGTGGCTGTTGCTGCAGAAAACCAGGGTAGAAGACAGTTCAGTCCCTGTAGGTATTTCTAAAGTCGCTATGTGCTAGAAAGAAAATACTGAATTTAATCATGGTAACTCTAGAACTTTGTATCCTCAAGTACACTTTGCATGAAAGTCAGAACCCTTTCAAGCCACAGTGTTAAATCTGATTGACTGTTTTAAATGGGCCTAGAAAATCAGTGCTGTTAACAGGGCTCAGTCATTAAATAGCACTAAACATGCAGCTGTGACCATTAGATAGAAAACTTTGTTGTTTCAAAAATGCATATGTTCTTTTCTCTTTCTCCACCTTTAACATTTAAAGCTGGAAAAAAAATTATAAAATTTCTTTTATTTCTTTTCTTGTAGCCACATGGTTTTCATAAAAGCAGAAGGCCTTTTCAGTAGTCAGTGACCTTAGAGGTGGTGTAATTCCCTTCTGGAAGAGCAGCAGTAAAATCAGCTTTGATGGGCTGAAGATGAAGTAGTTTTTATTATCAGAAGCCACTCTATGTCCCTAGAGATGAAGCAAAATGACAGTTACATATAAGGACACACAGACAGCAAGGACAGAAATGAGGAAGAAACTGCATGTTTCGAGCCTGACCTCATGTGCAGCCTTGTTATTAAAGGAACACACAGCACTGTGAAATTTGGCAATCTTCTGCTTGTCACTGAGTAGTAATCTGGTCACAGGATCACAAAACTTCCTGAAAGACACATTCTTAGTTGCATATCCTTCTGAGTGATGGAGACATACAAGCATTAAAATTGTGAAATCCAAGGAAGGAGCACAGACAGCTTCCCAATATGATAGTTTCTAATAGCTCTAACTCTAATCTGGAGTAGTAAATAAATGGAAAGTGGTATTTTTAGAGTAAAATGTCTTTTGAAATGCATGCCAAATCCTGCCTCAGATTTTGTTAGACTTTACACTGTATCTCTGCTTGTCCTAAACTACTGCTCCTTTCAACTGAACCATCAAAATTAATGACCTTTTTCATACCAGCATCAGTGGAGTGATAAATACTTGACTGATAATCTTACAGTCCATGAAATAAAGTTTGCAAAACACAGTTTTATAGCATCTGTAAAAATTTGAGAAAACTGGTAAATGAACATTCTTAAATTGTCACAGGTCTTCTTAGAAGTACATACTTTGGTATGTACTTCCTAGAAGTGTATACATCTCCTTTGAAATGGAGCAAAACCAGTTATCAATAGTTTCTGCCTTTCCGAGATCAGTTGTTTTATCTTCTCCAGCTACATCATTATTTGGATGTATTTTGTTTCAAATGGTTTTAAAAACTTCCCTGAGTGCATATATATAAATATGCAATTTAACCCTTTCAGCCATAGAATTCCTATGGTACCCTGTAGCACAGAATTGTTTAGGTTGAAAAAGACTTCTGTGATCATTGAGTCCAACCATTAGCCCAGCACCACCATGTTCACCAGTAAACTATGTTCCCAAGTGCCATATCAACACCTTTTTTGAACACTTCCAGAATGGCAATTCCATCAGTTCCCTGGGAGACCTATTCCAATGCCTGACCACCTCTCCAGTGAAAAAAAATTTTCTGATATTTCATCTAAACCTCCCCTGGTGCAGCTTATATGTCCTCATCCTGTCAGTGGTTGCCTGGGAGGAGAGACTGACCCCGACCTGGCTACAGCCTCCTTTCAAGGAGTTGTAGAGAGTGATAAGGTTCCCCCTGAACCTCCTCCAGGCTATACACTCCCAGCTCCCTCAGCCACTCCTCATCAGAGTTCAGCTCCAGCCTCTTCAGCAGCTCCAGTGACAGCAGTTATATTTTCTTCATGACTTCTTGGTACTGACTGCTGCCTGCTTTACTTTTTTTTTTGTTGGTTTTTTGGTTTTTTTTTTTTTTTATTATTATACTCTTTTATTTAATGCTGCTTTTATTTCTAAGTACCACATTTATTCTGTTGCTAAGTCAGAAATGAGTCTGCCTTCTTAATGCTTTGGGGATCTCAGCTTGTGACCATCTGCTATACTTTTTATGTAAAGCTGGTAATATCTTTTTCTCTCCTTCTCCACATTTTCAATTATAGCATGTGTTACAGGGAGTTGCACAGGTGCTAAACTCTCAGTCTCCATTGAGTTCTGTTTCAGAGGATCAATTAACAGATCACTAAAATCTGTTCCTATTCAAATCAGAAGTTTCGTCCGTGTTTTCTAGACAATGAATGTATGAAGGAGAGCATATTTTGTATTATCCTAGATGTATTTCAAACATGTCTAAAACATTTTATTTCCAGGATGATCTTAAAGCAACTTTAACAGCAAAGAGCCGAGAAGCCAAGCAATTATCTCAACTGGAAAAGACACGCCAGCGGAATCCATCAGATCTACACATTATTGTATCCTGCATTTCTAGTCACTATGAGAAATATTTTTAAAACATCTTAACTAAACTGTTATGTTTAGTAAGTAGTAGAAACAACAATGCTCTTTAGAGGGACTGTTTCCAATACTGAATCTTTTCTCAAATTTCATGAAGAGTTACAGCTGCTACAGAACAGTAGTTACTCACTTTTGAATTTAATATAAACTAGGGATTATTTGATATGTTTATGCAAGAGCAGTAGGCATAGATTACATCTAGGAATTTGAAAGTTTTTGAAAGTAAGTGTAATCAGACAATTTCCTTTTTATTTCTGTGAATTTATTGTTTTATTACTTTTCTCCCTGCTGTTTTGGTAATTGTGCTTCCTGGTACCTAGATGGGATATGAATTTTCTCCAGCTGCATGAAAGGATAAGTTGTTATTCTGTTAGTGGAATACTCAATTAGACTACTCTTCCTTTCCAAAGACCAGTCACCCACCCCAGTATACTATTCTGTATCACAGCAGAAAAAATTAAGCCTCCATTAAACTGAATTAGAATTTCCATTAAAATCTCATCAAAGTTTCAAATTTTGAAGCAATCAGAATCTAGAGAATGCCAAAGTAAATGGGATCAAGGCAATGCTACTTCAGTCCCTTTATGCTTACGTATTATGATATGGCATCTAGGTTCATGATGTGCTGTTTACTTTTTATTATGTTTTAGTGTTGGACTTCAGAGTTGACCAGTCCTGTTCATTGCTGGATTTTATCAACTCTATTTCAGAATCTCCAGGATATTTCTAGTGACTGGGGCATGAGACTGTAGGAAGAGTGAAAATTACTCTGTTGGTCAAGCAGAACACAGGAGAAATAAATTTTATTTTTGTCTTTGTCAGAGAATATCCATTTCATATTGATCAAATCACTTAAGTCATGACTAATTTGAATTCCTTGTGTAATAAAGAGAGATGGGTGTCAGCCACAGGGTTAGAACTTGAACTGTGTTGCAAAGTTCTCTTTTGTTGGAATTATGGGAGTAAATTATAATAATAAGCTGTTTTCACCAAAGGGAGACCAGTCCTATTTTTCTCCCTCAGGCTTTTTTCCATTTCATTTCATGGGTATGTCACTGGCACCTAGTTAATTTCTTGTTTCTTTTCTAAGCTTCTCCCAAATACTCTTCTGTGACATAGCTTCTTGTAACACCTGTTTTCTGTACTTAAGTCTTTGCCTGAAGAGTTATAAAATCTCAGTACAGTCCGATTTTGCACAATGCAAAGGCACCAAATGTTGCCTATTTGCATTTTAAAGTGATTGACACAAAATGCATAAAAAGGTTTTAGGAGCAGGAATGTGTTCATTTGCTTTTGAGGGTGGGTGCAGGTCAGCTTTCAGGTCTGAGAGAGGCTTTCCCACATCAGAGCACAGCAGCTGAGCTCCTGCATGGGTTCTCTTATTCTTGAGCAACTGCAGTGTTGCAGCAGTGAACAACTTTGGCCACAGGTAGCAAAGGATCTGTACTCACTCCCATCTTACAAATGGGGTATTAGCAAAACTTTTAAAAGAAAACATTACCAGATTTTTAAAAATATAAAAATATACTTCTGTAAATCAAAATTGATTTTCTTTCCTGGAGAAGTCTGCTAAACTGTAAGTTGCCTGCTTTTTATTTTATTCTTTTAAAAACAAATAACCAAACCCTCAGTCCAAAACAAACAGCTGTCCTGAAATGTTTTGGCCTATATACTTGAATTCTGGCAAAGCTCTAAAAAACTGTACATCTTACAGCCAGAAGCTTCAGACAGCATAATAATAGCACTAAATGTACAGACATTTTGAAACAACTAAGGTAAATATTTCATAGTATATTAAAAGTAGAAGTGAGAATGAACATGTCCATGAATATTGATTGTTACATTGCCGTTTTTCCTTTACTAATATTTCCAGTCACAGGTGAGTGTTCAGAAGAGAAAATACCAAACTGCTGCTGTCCAAATTATGCAGGCTCTGCGACTTTAGACACTTCACTCTAAAACAACCAGAATTCCTCTCCCAAAGCATATCTGCACAAATTATGTCCAAACTAAGATGTATTGAGGAGATGTATTTGATTATTATAGAAAGAACATACTGTATTTGTATGTCTGAGGGCTGTGTATGCATAATAGCTGCCATCACTTATAAAGTGATTGATTGAAGAAACTGAAAATACACAAATTTCTCTTTTTTTCTCTCCTGTGGTTTGGGCAAAATCAAGAGAGATGAACATATGACCTTATGTACCACTAAAATCATTATCAATTTTGTTTGCCCCATAATGGCAGAAATGTATCTGTGATTTTAGGCTGTTTTTGAAAGGCAACTGTTTCAAATTGATAATCCTGTAAAATAAGATAAGCAGATTACAATCAAAGAAGTGAATAGTGCATGCTTTATGCCTTAGGTTTCTGTATGTGTAATGCTAAAAGCTAGATCACAGGAACTGAACACCTGTGGTGTCTTTTTCCATTAAAGGAAAAATCCTCTCTTAAGTTGCAGTTTTGTAGAAATGGGAAGAACCCTACAACTTGATCATAGGATACAGTACTTGATCCATATACTACTTTCAAATCTCATGACCATATAGATTAGTGATAATACTGACTGAGCCTGTAAGTATCACTAGTGTATGATATTTGGTCAATAATGTATGAAAAATAAAAGAAGACCCAAATCTTGTAGACTTCAAGTGCAAGCTCTTATAATTGTATCTTGTTAATTTGTAATAGTACACAGTTCTCAGACTTGACTTAATCAGAATAGATTCAATATCTTTCATTAAATGGTAGTGAACTTTCTATAAAGTTCATAATTATATTTAATTAAAATGCTTTCTGTAGTAACAAAATAAGAAATACTGTGTATTTATGTATTAGGAATTGGTTGATGTGTCCCCTTCCCAGTGCCCTGTTAAATATGTTTTTTATAAGATATTTTCATATACAAAAATATTAAAAACATAAAATACCTGAAATGCATTTGAATCTAAAAATTATTATAACTCTAGCCTGTAAGATTGAGATATTTACAGGAAAAGTACATTAGTTCCAGCTTCTGCTATAGCTCTCTGTTTAAATAATCTGTGAAAACTTAGATGAGGTTCGGCACACTATACTGGAAAAGATTTTTTCTGGACTGAGAAGGTTGATCTGCAGTAGAAAACAAGGGGTGATCTTTTCCTGCTCACCCACCACTCTGGCCTGTGCTGGCTGAAGTACCTAAACTCAGTCACTGTGTTGCCAGTGGGGTGTCAGGGCTGGCTCAGTAAAACTATCACATGATTATTACAGAAAATGAATTGGGGCAGAGGGACTTTTCTGACTGGCTGCAGCTCGTCATTTTTCACATCAAAGTCACAACAGTGTAGAAGGCATCTTTATATGTTCATTAAGCTACAGATTTCAAATACTGTAACACAGATAGGTATTGTTTTGGAAACTCAGACTTAAATGTTCTCATGGCAATTACAGCAAATAGCTTTGTATCAAATGCAAGGCTAATTTCACCTCTGTGTTACTTTACCAGGCTGAAAATGAACTGCACAGAGCGACACTGGATGCTACTCGAACAACTCGGCACTTAGAGGAAACCATTGATAATTTTGAGAAACAGAAGATAAGGGACATAAAAGTATGTGTGCTCACATTTCATCTTCCATAGTAAAATTACTGTAGTTAGTCAGGGGCAAGATTAGCAACATTCACTGAAATGCAAATGTTATGCTATTTCTGAATATTCCATAGAATTGTAAATTACAGATCTGTATAGAATCTGCAGATAACATATCCTCAACCTGCTATAAAAGACTGTCTTCAAAACAGCAAAACTTCTGAATGACTACATCTTGTGAATACTTATTGGAGATTATCAAGTGACTTTTCAGTAAGATGTTATTCCTAATAGGTTTCCTCTTTACTTTTGAAGTATTTATTTAGAATTTATTATTAAAACAATAAAAATAATAATATAAAAAATAACAATGTATTATTATATAATTACCATGCATATTGTATTATTATAATGCATAAGTGATAGCTCAGCCAGCATTTATGTTTAATTTCTAAAATTCAGTCTGACTACTTAAAAGTACTAAGTATCATATATTTATTTGTATCATATAAATACCAAAGACAGAATGGAGTAATTTTTTGAAGTAAAAATATACTTTACTGCATTAAGCAAATCTTTCATTTCATTTGCTTTCAGAACATATTTTCTGAATTTATAACTATTGAAATGTTGTTCCATGGGAAAGCTTTAGAGATATATACTGCTGCCTTCCAAAATATCCAAAATATTGATGAAAATGAAGATTTGGAGGTAAGAGTGATTGAGATTTGCTTTTCTGTTTACTTCCTACATAAAAGCAGTTTTCACAGTTGGACTACACGTCCCACACAGAAAAATGCAACAAATATTTCAAGTTCCCAGAACAAACTCATGTTTTTTTGCACTTCTTCAGCAAGAGCATGCAGGTTTATCATCTCAGAGAACACAGAGAGCAACTGCAGTGGCAATCTGATCTTTCCCACAAAACACAGAAAAGAGACTCACAAAATTACCTGCCATGCCAAGCTCAGCTAGCATAGTTTTAAAGAACACTTCTGCAGTGACTTTTGCTCTAAAGATGCACTTAGAAAAAATCTTATACTGCTGTGATAAGATGATGTAAAGACTAATTACTGCATTAAAGATCTCCTTCTAACCTGAATTTTGTTTGCTTGTTTCCATCTTATAATCATCTTTATTAGGCTGTTCTAGACTTAGGAGACATTTGTTATTTACTACATTGGGTTTTTTTGCCTTGTGGCAGTAACCAGCTTCAAGTCGCCCTTTTCTTTTCTATTTGAATTATAGTCTCTCTTTCCCAAGATGCACTTTTCAGTCCTTTTTTTAATTCTTGCAGTTCTTCTAGATGTTGGGCCTTTAAACTTAATATCATTGAAATGTGTGTTGTGTATATATGTTTGGTTTGGCAAAAAAGTTGAATAATTTTCAGTCTTTTTTTGTAAGTCCTACCAGTCATAATTTTGTCTATGACGTAGCTCCAAACCAAGTTAGCACAAGACTTAAAAAACTGTGAGTCTTCAGTGACAGTCATATTTGAGACTACTTGATAACTTTACTTCATTTAAACTATACCATGGCAAGTTTTTACTATTTTAGTTTCACAATCATAATGTCACATGGCGCCAATTCAGAAATCTCCTTTAAGTCAGTACTTTATCTTTCACAACCAAATTTCTAATGTCATTTTAAATTTTCTGTTAATCGGCAATTACTTACTTTTCATAAAAATACTGACCATAATATACCATCTCTTTGACTTAAAGTCTTACACAAATAGCTTTATTGGTTATTGAAATAACTTGAATATATAATGGATGTTATGGTCTCCCCTGTATGCTAAGAGGTTTCCCAAACTTTTCTTGATTTGTACATCTCCTGTACATTGCAAGTAACATTTTTCTGATACAGTTGTGACCAACAGCAGGGATTTACTTGTGAAGGGCTGAGTTCATCTTTGCAAGAAATGGAGAGCCTGAAGGAGTTGCTGGGGTTCACACTTCTAGCTTAGCCTGAAACTCAGCTATATGTTGGTGGGAAACTATTTCAGTTTTCACTATGCAAATGCCCCCAAACTTCTGAAGAATATTTACCTGGACCACGTAAGTATGTTGATATGTCTCAGGTTAAGCAAGGACATTGTTTCAGCTAAAAGTGATCAGTCCAAACTACAGCTGATGCATATCTCTAGATCAGGTTTCGTTTCCAATGCTACATTTCTGCAAGCTTCAGTCTTGGCCATTCTTAGCTTGCAAGCATCTAAGTCACAGCTTTCTCCATTTGATTAGGTTTTTCGGAGCTCACTTTATCCACCAGACTATCAGTCTCGCTTAGACATAGTTCGTGCAAATTCCAAGTCCCCCCTGCAAAGAACAGGCTCCTCAAAATCTTCACTGAGAACAGCTCAGGTAAGAAAACAATTACATACTAAATCACTGCATTAAGCCTCTAGTTAAGATAATCTTTTAGCTAATGTACATGGATCCACTGTCTTTACTCAGTTCAGGACCACAGAAATGTAAAGAAACTTTCGATGGTATAAATACTATATTAAGCTCTTGATAATGCAGCTTTATCATTGATGGGAAAAAAACCCTCAGTTTTTAAAACTCTGTTGCTTACTTATGACAAATGCCATTTCCAGCAATACTTGCTCTTCCATCAACAAACTGTAGGATCTTGCAGAGATCTAGGAGCTTATTTGAAAGAGGAGTGGCATTCTTTAAGTACTTGCATATTTCTAGTATTCAGATTCTAGTGTGGCCTCTCTACCAGATCCTAATCCAGACTAGTGATACCTTCTAGCAGAAGAGCAAACCCATGACCAACAGACCTCTCCTTTTATATTCTGAAAATTTACAGCAGGTGAGGAAAAGGATGATAAAAATGAGTGAAACAGTTGTAGACAGTGCCACTCTTTTTGGACCAGTTACCTTGCAAATATCTTTGCCACTTATTTACAGCAGTAAACTTGCAGACACTGTAAAATGGCTAAATTATTTTTAATTTACTGCAACTGTAATCCTGTAACTACAATGATTCTTACCAGTGTTTCAGTTAAAAGACAAAGCCACATTTAAGATGTATGTCTTACTTTTCTTCTTTGAATAGAATCGTGCATTGTTATTGTAGTAAGGAAAACCTTTCTTGACTTTGTACACACTTTATACCTTCTCTGCTCTCAACACAAAACAGATCAGTTACTACAGTTGAGCTGTTCTACTGTTGAAAGTATGAGTTGTGTCATCTGAAGAGATACAACCTAGTGATTTAGTGCATGAAGTGCTACCTTGACTAACTTGCCAGTCCTATCACTCCAGCAAATTTCATGTTCAAGCTACTTCAGAAAATAAAGGAGAGAAAAAACACAAAACAAGAGAAAACTGAGTATGTACATGGATTTATCCCAGAGGTGAAGTGGAACTCCATTTTGACTAACTTGCAAGTTAACCTTTCTCATTTCCTAGACTGCTCTCATAATTATAACTTTGGGTGTTAGTGTTCTCATAACTTCTCACATAAAAAGAACAGGAAGTCATCTGGACCCAGAGGGAAACTGCAGTGTAATTCAAAATAAGGTCATCTTACTTGGCTGTGCAGTGTGTCTGCAGAAGAGGATCATATGGCAGAAAAAACGGGTGCAACACCCTACTAATGCAGTCACCATAGGGCAGTGAAGGACAGCCCTTCCTGATTCTGTAAATAGCATGGTGCTGAATTACACTAAGGCCTCTAATCTTTGGAACCACCAAACAGCTCATGGGGAAAAAAAAATGCTGTATTCAGAAAAACTTTCAGGTGACTTGTTTTATCTTTTCTTTGGATCTTTCACTCTGAAAGGTTCGACAAATCTAATTTCCTGCTACACAATAATCCTTTACTGTCTGTAATACAGTATGTTGCAATTTCCAGTGTAAAGCACTATAAATAATGTGGGGAGCAGTTCACAGAATCACATGGCCCAAGTCTGTGGGGCAGGGGAGGACAGACTAGACACACACAAAGACTAACCTGTAGGTGGGGGTCAGTGTGGGAAGTCACTGCATACCAAATAAAATAAAGTGTGCCAGTAACACAATTCAGGTCTTTTCAGAGGATTTAAAACATACCATCCTTGAATTTATTTCTGACTCTGTGGACTAACTTTTTGTATTATCTTTATGTTAAAAATCTAAAGTGCTCCTTGGGCTTGACTCATTTTCTTACAAAGAGCTGTGTCCTTCATTTTACAACACTTCACTTGGCAATTTATCCTCAATGTTTTGGTTTACCATTTCAGGTTGGTATATCTTATATTTTAGAACTACAGCAAAACAGAATGATCTTTTCCAGATATTTTAAATCAAACTTAATTACACAGGTTTTATCTGTATGCATTTAATATAACAAAGTTTGCAATGACACTCTGTAGGACAGCAAAGTATCCTTTTAACCATTACTGAAAATGTCCGCATCTGAATGTTCCAACACTAAGATGTGGAGAGAATTGCCATGCTCCTGTAGTAGCATCTGCAGTAAAACATGGAGCTGAACTGCTTAAGCAAGGACAGTCATCACCTACATACAACTGATAGAATCAATTTTTACATAAAATTATTTATGGTCAACAAATTATCTTTTTTTTTTTTTGCATTAAATTATGAAAAATTAAATTCAATACTGGTATGTTTTCTTTGGCACAATAACTTGGATTTAAACTGCAGGTTTTCTTTTCCCACTTTCCTTCAGCTTTTCTTCAGAAATACGATGCAAGTTCAGCTGAAGAATTTCAGATGCTCTGAACTAGAAGATAAAACTTTAAAAACTAGTCTATCCCAGTAACATTTATTTCACCTTAACAGGCTCAATCTGCAGCATTCCTTAAACTCCAATTACAAATCACTGCCATTGTCTTTTTCTTCTTTCACAGAATAAGAGACTGCTGCTTTAGATATTTCAACACAAGTTAACCCAGCTTCACCCAGTGATAACTCCATTTTCTGTTGTGTTCAGGAATTTGTAAGCAAGTATTTGCTTTGAGCTAAATTATGTACTTTGTGAGCATCAACAAGACTAAGGATTTTTCTGCTATTAGAAGTTCAATGACTACAGTTTGCTTTATGCACACACAAAAAAACTTACATTGCATACATGGCTGTATGAATTACAACATCTCAGAAATCAATTTAATAATGAGCATTTAAGGACTTTTAAAATAGGGGGTTGCTTTAAAAAAAGGCAAGCTCTGTCTTCAGTACAGAAGTCTTTATTAATCATTGTATGTGAGAAGACACAGAAAATATAACCAAAATTAGAGCTGCAGATGCCGTTAGAGAACTACTGAACCTGAAAAAAATTTCAAAAGCATTCCAGATGACTTGGATAACTGTCTTTAATGCTCTCTTTCTCACTGGGGAAGAAAAAAAAAACATATCCGTCTTAAAATTGTAAATGTTACATTGTCTGTGAAGAATCTATCTTCAATAGGAATTAGATTGAACACTCATTAAAAAAAAAGTACAGACTGCAGAATCTGTCAAATGAGATGAAAGCTTGGCAGCTGGCACTTGTTTTTAATGTTGGATGAACCAAAAAGATGAGTCACTCTGAAGGCAAGCACTGATGGGCAGGGAAGGAAGTTCATCTATGAATCAAACTCCTACTAAGTTTGTCTAATTCATTCTTGAAAACAAAAAAGTAAAAAGTTTAGAGTACCATGGTTTTGAGCTTTTAACTGAAGAGGTCTGATGTTTTCAAGATAAGATTAGGTCCTAATACATCTTCAGCCTGCTGTTTCAACAGCCAACCCAGGAAAAAAAGGATTTGCATCTTGTTGATTTTTAGCAATAATTGGATAAAAATACCATTTTTCCTAGCCTATAACAGTTGTCATGGACTACATGGATTTCAGCGTTTAAAAATCATTATAGTATTTTTATTCTGTGTCATGTATCTTTCCATTGGTGTGCATGTTATGAAGAGTTAATAAATAAACAACTTACCACCTCCCACAAATAAAAACCCTACAAACATTTAGAATGAAAATGCCAATGGAGAATTATTTTTTGTTTGCAGAGAGCAAACAGTTGATATCCTTTTGTTGGATTTTTGTTCTAGCAGATTTCCCGCAGAATGCCAAGAAGAGATGAAGAAGAGGATGAGGAGGAAGATGATGATGATGAAGAGGAGGATGAGGATGAATTTGATGCTACTAAGGAAGTGAGATAACAAAGCTGTTCTAAGAGGGTTTTTTTATTAAGAGGGAAAAAAAACCCTTTTACCTAAAGGCTTTTGTATGTTGGATCTAAAATTTCACTGGGGCTATATATTTAGAATTCTAGCAGAAGCAAGAATCAGCAGTGAATCGAGAGTGCCAGACAACAAATGACTGGTTTGAAAGAATGGAAAAAAATCCACTGAAAGTAGACAATTTCAGTAGCTAGAAAATTAAATATTTAAATAGATGCCTGTATTATATTTGCATAGATGTTATATTGTAATCACATTTGCTTAAACTTAGGTGATAAAGTGTCCAAAAACTGCACTAAGCTTTCAAGCAGTTACAAATATTGTTTTCTTGTTACTGTGCCAATATATTACCTCTCTAGCTATACACCTCTTGAATTTATAAGTACTCCAGCTGTAACTGTTATAATTTCATTTATACATCCTACAGTAACTGTAGTAGTTAAGAAACTGTTTGCAGCAACAACATGTTAAGATTTCATTTTGCTATCCCCAGTGGATGGCAGAAGGCAGGATGAGGTGTACTTTTATTTTCATTTTCCTCAGGCTTTCATCAGGTACAGATGACTTTTGATTCCTTTATGCATACAGAAAGAACAGTCACAAATAAGGACCTGGCCCAGTATCTTATGTTCTATCTGCTGCTCTGCTTTTAAATAAAAGTGCCTTCATGATAAAACTAGTGGATATTTTATGTAGTTGATGTTTATTATATTAGTTGACAAGCTATACCATAGTTCAAACATGAGAGTTTGAACCAGTAACACTCCAGTTACTGGTTCCATCAGATATACAAGAAATTACACATTTTGTGTGTAATTTCTTATCCTGTTTGAAGATAGAGGTTACATGTGTTCATTTTTAGCAGTATATGGTTGACTCTCAAGAAAGCTACTACCACACTGTTCACCTCCAGCTTTAGTATCTGGTAAAGAAAAAATGCATAAGAATTTAAACTTGTGACTGAGAAAACAATTTAAAGTTAAAACAAAATCTTTCAGTTACAAAAATAAACCAAGTGCATTTATAATATTGATGCTACTTTTGTCCACTATTGCAGAGTATGCAATGCATACCTGTTTTGACATGTGAAAAAACAGGTTTTGCCAAAAATTAATGTGATGAAAGTAAGTGAAAAGTTCACAACATAGGGTTCTGTTTTAAACCCATAAAATAATTTAACACCAGCATTACATACTATTGATATTGAATTACTGCTGGCAAGGAGTAAATACCAATGAGCAAAACTTTCAAAACTAGCTATGTAATTAATTCCCATCCATTTCAGCACTAAGGCACTTCAGTAAATAGTTATATTACCGCATCAGAATTCTGGTGATCACCACTTTACCATTTCACATGCAATGAAGTAGTCCATCTCGAAAACAGATGGCTAACTTCATAACAATTTCATGTTTTCATATAATGTACATAGATACAAATAGCAAGTATTTTTGTACTATGCTTTGAGAAAGCAATTCTGAAAAAAAGGCACTTTTGTTTAGATTAATTGCCCCCTAAAAGATTATGCAGTTCACAAGCATAAAAAAAATCCCTACGTCATTAAAAACGTCAACTTCAGGAATCACAGAAAAACTTCCAGAGAAGTAGTGTTGGGCATCATTGTCCTGCATGCGTGATGTCTTAACTGTGCATGTCGCATAGAAATTGTGACTGCAAAACAGGTCATAATGAGATGAGAAGTCCCTGTTTAAAATACTGCACAGCTAGAATAACAATTCAGGATGTTAGTCAAGAATTAAATATTACCTAATGATACTTCTGCAAAAAAATTTCACATGGTACAAATGCATACTGCAAGACTGACTTGCAGTTATTCCACTCACCCAGTTGTATTTTTTATTATTGATGCAGTAATACTGATGCAGGCTTGTATCTCTTCTTACATGGACTATTTTGCCTCTCTGTGGAACACACTGGCACATTCCTCTGGGATTAAAGGTGCTCATCAGACTGTCCTGTTAGACCTTCCCTAAATGCCTCAAGCTGCTTTCGTAGGTAATCGTTATTTCTAGCTTTTGACAACAGTTTTCTCTTTTACATCAGAATTTTTGGACGATAGTAGCAAAAGTAACTTTGGAGAAGGCGTAACTAAGGAAACTTGCCATGTTTTATATCAGTATCACAAACTCGCATTTCATTTGTTACTCCTTACTTTATGGATGGTACTTAAAAAGGAAGAACAGTATTTCAAGTCGTAGTTATAGACAGTCTCTGATTTGTCCCTTGTACTGGAAATACAGTGCCTCCAAACCACTAAACATAAAAACCCTATTATCAGGAAATGTTGTCATCACACCATGCACCTGTACCATCTATTCAGGCAGAGTCAGAATATAATGCCCAGTCTGGAAAGGCCAGGGGAACAGAGGTAGACAGACACACAGACCCCAAACACCAGCCAGACAACAGCTATAAACTAAGAACCGACTGTCCTATTAACTGTATTATTTAACTGATGTACTGGCATCCCTTTCCAAGTTATCTATGCTTCAGTGCATCTGTACATACTTTGAGATACAGCTCTTTATAGACCTTGTAAAAAAAAATTCTTTTTGGTCTATCAATCAGACATTTCAGATGAACCTAAAGTAGTCATAAAGTCTAATCTGGTTTTAAATTAAATACAAATCAGCTACAGGGCAAAGAAGAGACCATTTTGTAATGCCTTAATTATGACCTCTGACATTACAAGCTTTATGATACTTTTTATATGTTCACTGAGGGGGGATAAAAAGTTTACCATCTGAAAAACTAATGGCGTATAATCAGCAATTACTCAACCTTTTCTGAAAACAGATTTTTTTTCTAAAAGATAATTTCACACTTTACTGGCAGAACAACCTACTAAACTCTCACCTTTCTAGCCTCCAACTTTGAAATATCCTATTCTAGTAGTAACTAGAAGCACTTTAAAATCAACAAATCATCTTAAACTGATTAACTGGATTAACGTATTCACATTTTCAACACAGCTTAGTAGTAAAGATACTAGCTTACAAAAATAGTCACAATGAAGTTTTCAACATGATGGTCAGGGAAGTTTGAGAATTCTCATGTCTTTTCTTTCCCTGCAACATCTTCTGGCTCCTTGATCTCTTTTACAGTAGCAATTAAAATAAAGCACAAAATTGTTGGGTTTCATTTCCTTTTAACTTCAGAGGAGGATTCAAAACTGTATGATTCTGAAGCTAATTCCTACCAAAAAGCGAAAAACAGTATGCCAAGTTTTCAGAATTTGCATTTCTTTGCTCAGAGGAAACTATATATAGACCTTGCATTATCCTAAGCTTTTTTCTTGGCACTTAAAACACAGAACAAAAAATATGCAGAAGAAATAAAGCTACACTAACCTTCTAAATATTGCAGGACAAAAAAATCTACTCATTTTGTTTTCTTGTACCAAACAGTTGGCCTGGAAGTTCTGCAATCACAATGATGACCTCACATAAAGTAATTAAGGTCTGACCTCTGGTGAGGGGGATCATTCACTGGAAAGGCTGCCCAGACAGCTCTATCCTTAAACCTATTAAAGATGCAATGGATAAGGCCTTAAGTAGCCCATTCTAGCCAAAACTTGCTTTGAGGAGGGGATTGGAATAAATACCTCCCTTCTTCATGGATTTAGGAATTCTGGATATTGAACAAGCAAAGGTTAGAAGTTTTCACTGCCAAGTTGCAACTTTGTTGTCTCAGTTTGAGGGGACTGAGACTTAATCCTTTAGTACTACAGATACTATCTTTCACAGTTGCAATGTCAATGAAAGTCCTTCCTTACACAATCAAAGTTTCCTACTAAGGCTAAATTTTGAAGACACAGCTTTTTCAACCTACCTTTTATTTCATTCTAAAATTTAAATGTACTGGTAACAAACCAATTAAAACAACACGTTCTAAATGCTGACATAAGCATTTATTACATAAGAAAATAACATAGTTGGTTGTCAGCTTGGTTGCCAGTGACAGATGTTAGTTAAAACTAATCAGAGATTGACCTGGAATGCATCCAGACATCATTAGCCAGTTAGTATTCATATTACTCAGCATGTGAAGATAAAACAAAACCACTGAAGTTAGAATTCTTGATTTAATTCCAACATTCATTTTCTGCCTCAGGGTACTACAGTGAGTGAGAAAAAAGCCTAACTGATGAGTACAGCCTCTGCAATCTCTGTAAACTACCCATCCTTTACTTTGTTGATAAACTACCAGTTCACTCTTTCCAGAAAAAGCAGCCAGCATCATTCTCACCAAGACCCAGATCTGCTGAGCATAATAGTTGAGATCATTAACTATACAATTTTTAAATATAAGACACACATTTAAATGGCAATTTCCTTTTTATTTTAAAAAAGTTGCAAAGCCAGCTGAGAACAGGAAGCTCTTAAACAGGAATGCCTGCAAACACATGAAACCGAATAAAACCTGAAAAGTTTACACAAAAAGAAACAAAAAAAAAAATCAGTAATTTTTAAAATTTTATTAAGCTAACCTCAGTAAGAAGTGTCATTTACTAATTTAGGTAGCACTGAAAATTTTCTATTTGAACCGTTTGTGTGGTCAGTCAACCAGCACTTATGTTTTTATTTGATGCAAAGACATAAGGCTGAAATTAATCTTAAAAAAAAACCAAAAAAAAAACCAAAACAACAAACCCAAAACCCAAAGTATTACAGCTCCATCCTTTTATACCTTGATGTATGACATTCAATGTCCTACAGGTATTTCAACCAAGAGCTAAACAATTGAACTGGGTATTATTTACAACCGTTGATGGAAAGTGTTTCCCATCTTCCAGTAATTAAAAGTTAAAATAACTGTCAATACTGTCAAACCTAGAATTTGTTATTAGAGCATCTTTTCTTCTACAGCAAACTCAACTTAACTTTCCGTGAACCAATGGGCCTATCATTCAGTTCATTAATAGCAGCCATAGCTTCCTCATAGTTTGTCATAGCAACGATGGCATCACCAGATGGTAATCCATATTCATTGTACTGCATAGAAACTGACTCTGGTATTACTCTGTAGCCATAGAAAAAATCCAGAATCTCATTAGGAGTAGCTCTAAAAGGTAAATTTTTCAATAGAATAGGAACAACACGTTCGGAACCACCACTGAAATTTGGATCTGGCATAAATCTTCCTTCAGGAAAATTTCCCATTTTATTATTCCCAAACTCCATTCTGCCAAAAGGTTCACTGTCACCACCAAAATCCATGAGGGGTGGTGGACCCCTAAAATCCTTAGGAGGGCACATGAAGTCCTCAGGGGGATGTCTAAATTCAGAATGATGCCTGAAGTTCCCAGGGGGACCAAATGAATGCATTGGTGGCCCTTGTGGTGGCCCAGATGGTGAACCAACTGGACGGGAGAGGTCAACTCTGTCATACGGATGTGAATGACCGTGCATTTCATTTGGTGCAGATAATGGTGCAGGTACACCAAACTTCTGCATCTGATCTTGAGATATAAGTCTTATTAATACTTCTGTTCCTAAAAATGTCTGACGATTTAAATTTTCTGCTTTCATGGCTTGTTCTTCAGATTTAAACTTCACTAGTGCTTCTCCTAGTCCAACTCCTTTTTCATCATAGAGCAAGTAAATATCATCTTCATCAATATCAAATCTTGCAAAGAACTTTTGCACTTCAATTTTTGACACATCAAATGGAAAATTCCTTACATAAACACAAGTCTTAGGGCTGGAATGACCTTCCCGGTAACTTTTTTCTGATATGGCCTGTCCAAGATGATCTCTGTCCAGTGATCTTTTCCTCTCACAAGAGTCAATTATTTTCAACATTGACTTTCTTGAAATTGGAAAAATGTACACAGGACGGTTGAGAAGAACCTTTCTGTGACATTCCAAAGCAGCCTGATATTCTCTCTCACTCCTTAACACCACAAAGGCATCTCTAGTCCTTTTCTGATGCTTATCTGTTACAATCTTGATCTGTTTGCTGTGTATATCTAGATCAGGAAAAAAATCTCTCAAATCTCTCTTCTCCACACTAAAAGACAGATTTCTTAAGTGTATGTAATACTCCTGGGTGGGAGATGAACGAGAATGTGTTCTTTGTCTCCTTGGTGACCTTGAACGAGAATGCTTCCTTGAATGCATGTAGCCTGAACTTCTTGGAGAATGGTCTTCGCACAAAAAGCGATCCACTTCATCTGGCATGTCTATCCTCCCACCGCATTCAATCCACCGTTCCTCTGTAGTTGGACTAATTTCTATAAACCTCTGACCCATGTATTGTCTATGACGTTTAAGTCCTTCTAAGGCATCACCAGGTGTAGCACATTTTACCAAGCAATCACCATTGTTTAAACCATTGCGGTGCTTTATCAGAATCACTTCATCCACACGTATCCCCGAAAGGAAAGCACGCACTTCAACTTCTGTTGCAGAGTAAGGTATACCACGTAGAAATAAGTAACGATCATCTGGGTTAAACGGGTGAGAATCCTTTCTTATCTGATAGTTTGACTTATCACCGTATCCCATATCACCGTATCTGGTGCCGTTGGTATGGAAACCAGCCTCCAGGCGATTTGGTGGCCCATAACTAGGTTTTCTCATTCCTTTAGGAGAAGCTGTACCTAAATGTGGTATATCTCCAACACTTGATGTACTAGAACCATTAGTGCCTGTTCTTCTAGAGCCAGACATAGTTTCTCGTCCCCCACGGTCAAATCGTTTCCGGCTCATTTCTATGGTACTCTGCATCTCTGCCTTGCTGCTGAGAAAAAGCTCTATGCGCGAGTCCTTGATAAACCCTCCTGAACAGCTCATGGCACGCCGTGCATCTTCATCTGTTGCAAATATAATAAAAGCCTCCCCAATCTCTCCTCCAATAATATGCACACCTCCATCAGGAATATTCAATCCCAAGAAGAAACGACGAATATCTGGAGGACCCGCAACAACAGGAAGCCCCTGTAAACGGATGACTACAGCCATGCTGAGCTCAACCCACAGCAAAAATCACCTGCAGACAAAAAGGTACACATGATAGCACGTCTTTAGTACTCAGCTATTTTACAGTATCTTATCACTTAAGAAGCTAGAGCCTTTTTAATGAATACCCTTGTCTCATCAAGAGAGAAGGTATCAAAAAACCCACAAGTTCACAAGAACACGTTAAAACACAATTCACTGAATGTTCATTAGTCAGAACAAGTAGCTACTCCACCGGCACACGTGCACAAATCTATCAATATTCCCTACACTAAGGGCAACAAAATCCACCTAAGGCACTCCTCACCATCCACAATACCTAAAGAACACCTCAAGTCTTTCATGGCGTAGTTACTCTATGCCAGAGATCTCTGCCCACTCCTAAGAACAAAAAAATCCAGTTTACTTTTGAACAGGACACTAACTGATAAAAGGAGAAAGGAAAAAGAATAACTATGTCACTGGAAAATGAAGTAATTCACAAACAGTGATGACTTTACTGCTCTGACAAGTTGCTCTACCCAGTGATCAGTTCTGTTCAATAATGTATGTTTTCTCAGCATTCAAAAATGTTGTCTCTTTGGCGCAGTCAGAGTATTAATTGCAGTGGCCACAAGCATGTCCTAGTTGCCAGCCACAACTCTGTGAGGAAAAAAGGCTGTGTATGATCTTGTCACAATACTCAGTGAGAAGTGTTAAGCTTTTGGCAGCTTACCTGTTTCTGCTTTGGAGACCTGATAAATTCTGTAAAATCAACTTAACTGTGGAAAGAAAACGAAACATAATTAATGGCTGATACCTGTACTTTGCTTTACACACTGTGCTACACTGCTGCAGCCCATCCATAGCAGTGGCTAATACTAAAGCCAAGCATGTTATGAACCCATGTGAAGAACTCTTTCCATGTTCCAAGAGGCCATGCACTGGATCTTTGTTTCCATCTTAGAAGCAAAAGAAATTCAGAATTTAAGTTGACTTCTGGAAACGATGAAAATACGATGAGATTACTTGGTCATCAATTGTGCCACATGGAACTGTTGCAGTGAAACAGACTGACAGTATATTGAGGGAGCAGTTCTTAACTGAGTTCTTGAAAGATGCTTAGGTCCATCTCAGGATTACATGACACGTCCATTCTTCTGAAATCCACCTTGTTTCAAACTTCACAACAAGAGTATGCTACCCACCAGTCCAGCACTCCACTTAACATACACAGTGAAGACCATCAAATGAAAGAGCAAAAATATCCAACAAGGAGAAACTTCAGAAGTACCTGGATTTACAAAGCCAACTTCAGTATTTGCCCTATATCCTTACTCTACCGCCTTTCAAACATAAGAACAAGAAAAGCTTTAATACTCTGAGTTAACATATCCTGATTCTCAACATTTTCTAACATTCTAACAACATTCTCAGAACAAACACAAGCCTCTGTAGCAAATTGCATCCCTTTAGAACAAACACAACAGCCCAACACAGAGCATTCAAGAACACTCCTCCTACAAACCTTGCTCCATAAAGCACTAGATCCTGATGACGAGTTAACTATCAATAACCGTTAACTCTCACTCCACCTGAACTTAGCAAAAGAAGAGCAAAGCCCAAATTCTGTCACTGATGGACTCCACATCACTTCAGCACCAGTACTCTTAAAAGCACAACAAACTGAACACAACTGCCCATTTAGAAACTTCATTAAAGACCATCTGTTCTCTGTACTTTTGTTGTGAGTCTACTCCAGCCAGCAGCCAAGCACCCACACAGCGATTGTTCACTCCTCATCCCCATCAGCGGGATGGGAAAGAACAAAGTTGAGAAAACTTGTGGGTCAAGATAAAGATAGTTTCATCAGTGAAAAGAAAAACACAAAACAGAGGAAATTACAGGCTAACTGATGTCCAGGCTTCCTCCAAATAACAACTGCCTTGGAAGCCAAGAAAAAATCCCCCCAAAGAAACCAAAACCATCAAAATACTTCTTCCTCTACCTCAGTTTTTGTTGCCCAGCATGACGTTACATGTCTCAGAATATCCCTTTGGTGAGTCTGGGTCAGCTGTGCCAGCCATGTTCCCTCACAGCTTCTCACCTACTCTGAGCACACTCACTGGAGGAACAGAGTAGGGAAAATAGACAAAGCCTTGATACTGTGCAAGTGCTGTTCAGCCACAGCCACAACACCGATGTGTTGTCAACATTCTTTCAGCCACAAATCCAAACTGAACTGTATGGGCTGCTGTGAAGAACGTTAACTCCATCCCAGCCAGACCCAGAACACTTTACAACATGTCTTCTCAACAGATGCAATGGCAGTGCCAAAAAGCATGGAGAATTCAAGAGCAGAATTTTCATACAGCACCTTTGTGTCTTGAGAAAGCAAATCCGCTGCCCTGCTACTTCATGATGTATTTAATCTGTAGTACTTCTGGATTCACAACTTGGCTTTCTTATCCCAATTTTTAAACATCAGTCACAACAGCTCTCCTCCACAATTCTTCGGTGATAAACAGCAAGTTCTCCATGATGCACCAGGGATACAATACACAACCTTCAGTGGTGAGAACCAGACACAGTGATTCCAGATTATAATGTGATCTCTAAGAAATCCATAAACAAATGCAATTTCAAGTAACACCTCTTACTGACTGTAATAAACAATCACACATGGGGAGAAACAATCACACAGACAAGCCATCCAAAAATTTAAACTGCATAACCAAAAAGAGTTGACTTGTCATGAAAAGTATGAGCAATTCATTAACTGAACACGGACTTCAGAGAACAAGGATTCAGAGAATAAATAAACAACTTAATGCCACAACTTAAAAGCACAAAAGTGTACACAGTTTTATGAAATTTTATATATGAGCAAAATTGGCTAGAAAACAGTACAATACCTATTCTTCCACAGCCTCCGGAAATTTCAAACATTAAAGCCATTAAAATAATCCACAACTTGTAAACACAGTAGGAATCTAAGTCTGCACTAGACTAGTATTTTTATCATAACACTGAACGATTACACAGACTGCAAGCTAGAAAGAACACCCACATAAACACCCCAACTACGAAACTGGACCGATATAGAACAACCAGCGGAACAGGGGAAGGCTTCTTATTCTATTCTTCAAAATAAGCCTTAATAGAGGAAGCAGGCTGCTGCGAATAGCAGTTTTCACAGTGCTGAAGGAAAACATGAGTGAGCTCTGCAGCTGGGCCCGCTACACGGTCGAATGTAGCACGGAGCCGCTTCCGAGCAGGTCGCCCCGCCGCACCAGCGCTGCTGGAGGGACTCGCCGCGGGCACGGGGCACGGAACGGGCGAGGGGGACGGGGCGAGGGGCCACAGGCGCTGCGGCCCGCCAGAGCTCCGCCCCCATGAAGAAGCCCGTCTGCTTCCCGACACCGGGACAGGGGTGAGGGAGGCACCGGGAGCGGGGAAGGGGAATGGGTAGCCCAGGGACACGAGGAGGCCGGGGCGCGCGGAGTGGCCGCGCAGCGGTTCTGCGAGGGTCAGGCAGCCGAGAACCGGCAAACTCCGTGCCGCCCTCGGCCACACGCCGCACCCCGGAGAGGCGTGCTCTGTCCCTCACGCCATCCATCCACGCACCCACCGGACACGCCGCTCGGACGGGTCCCGCAGCTCCCCGCACGGCTCCGCCAAGATGGCGCCGCCTCCACTGCCCCCCCCAGCGCTGAGGGGAAGCTGCGCTGCGCGAGCGCTTCCGGCCCGCGAGCGCGGGCCTGCGCGCGCACCTTGCGGGCGGGGCGCAGAGCGCCGCGGCCCGGCAACCCCGCCCCTCCGCTGCGGCCGCGCGGGCGCTGCGTGCCCTGAGGGGACTCTGCGGTAGCTGTCTTAAGTAGATGTGAGGGAGCCGTGTAATGATAGGTGTGTGTGATTACAGATAGGCGTAGTGACAGACCTGCACGGTGACAGTACAGAGATCGGCGGGCGAGCGCCGCTGCCGCGCTGTGCGCTGCCCTCAGGCTCATTCCGTCGGTGCCGGCGCGTGCCCCGCCTCAGGCGCCGCTCAGCGCTGCTTTTCCTACAGCTAGCCGCGATTTCTAGCGGAGCGCCGGGCTGGCTCAGGCCTGGGTTGTGAGAGGCAGGGACGGAGGAATGGAGGAGAAGGAAAACTTCGGGATTAAGTAAACGGAAGGGCAGAGCCAGAGTACTTTGTTTGTGCAAGCAAGCTATATTTATCCCAGTGTTTATCCTACCTGCCTTCCCTGTCTTTACGTGTTCTCCCTTTTTTCTATGCATATCCAGTACTTGTCTGCTCCATTTTACGTAGGAAAAAAAAACTGTACTATTTATGGTAGATTAACCTAGCAAAGTTGCCGACTTTTAGGAGCTCACTCAACACAGACAGAGTCTTGTTTAGAAAAAAGACATTGTTTATTCTGTGCGGGGTACAAGGTGAGGGTTTCCACAAATCAAGAACACTGGTATAAAGTGATATCTTTATACAGCCAAATTTACATGAACTTGAGCATGGGGACAGGTAATTCCACTTGAAAACATCAACTCAACTTTTTAACAGTTGTTGAGCCAACAAAATAAATCCAGTCGGTAAAAAAACATGCTAATATCGAAAATCATAATAGCTAGGCAATTAGTTCGCAGGAGAGGGACAATGAGAAATAACTAAAATCCCGGACACAGCGTCTTGCAAAGTTTTGGTAACATCTGAGGGAATAAGACAAAAGGCAACAGAACAGAAAGCTCCACCTAAGCGTGAAGAACTTTACTGTGCAGGTTCACTGGAACAGGCTGCACAGAGGGGCTGTGGAGTCTCCATCACTGGAAATATTCAAGAAACCTCTGGTCGCAATCCTGTGCCGTGTGCTCTGGGACACCCTGGTTGAGCAGGGAGGTTGGACCAGATGACCCATTGTGGTCCTCTCCAACCGCACCCACTCTGTGGAATATGAACAAGAGTGTGACAAAGGTGAAAAAGGTGGAGGGGAGTAACTTTGGCTGAGCATCCATCGCTCTAGGTATTTTGTGTTCTCTCACCTTGTTGCTACTTTCCTCTCTGGGGAGAAATTACAAACACGTGTCACGTTTGTATGATACACTGTACACCAGTTCTAGAGACGAGCTACCGGAAAGTGCAAACCGGGTCACGCTGTCCTCTCGTTTCTTGCTCCTGATCTCGCACAAGACGAACAAAACTCTGTAGACCGAATACATAAACTGGGGCTAACTCGGGCTTGTTCCCCGCCCCCGGCCCGCCCCGCGGACGTTTCGCATGCTGCGGCGAAGGGCCCCCGGCGCTCACCGTACCGCGCGGCTCTGGCCAATCAGCGCGCGCGAGCGGGGCGCGCGGTGGCCATGGCGACGCGGGGCCGCGGGGCCGCCGCCGCCGCGCTGCTCATGGCGCTGTCGGCGGCTTTGCCCTCCGCCCGCGGCTTCTCCGTCCCGCTCCAGCGTCCCGCCGACTGCGGCGCCGACCGCTACTTCGACAGCTCCCGCCTGGCCTGCGCGCCCTGCGGGGCCCACCAGCGGCGGAGCGCCAGCGGTGAGCGATGGGGGAGGCGGGGCTCGGCGGCTCCGCGCTCAATCCGCCCCCAGCAGCGGGAGACGCGCAGTCGGGCTCAGGCTGTGCGATAAAACAGCGGCCTCGGGCAGGTCTGGGAAAGGCCACAAAGGGCCAGGATCTCGCAAAGACCTAAGAGGCCCCAGCGCTGCCGTGATGTATCTGAGATGCAGCGCAGAGAAATTACGTTCAACCTTTCTTTCCTCGAGCATTAAATTGCCTTTGCATTTTCATCTCTAAAATTCCACAAGACCCTGAATTTATGTTCTCGAACACCTCTGTAACTTGAAACTCCTTGTCAAACTTGAATGTCTGAGATATGAAGTGTCTGAGGGCCTCAGGCTGTGCCTATGCTAGTCCCAGTCCCACGCGGGAACTTTGAGCGGACACACAGCCTGACGGTACTAGATGGAAAATACAGATAGTTGGCTGCTTTATTTAGGGCATAAGGAGTATTAAAGGGTCCATCTTTTATAAATACACAGTCCAACGAGAATGGGAGTTCCCTGTTGTGTGTACAAATTTGAGACTAACACCCAACAACATCTCTCTTCAGAGCTGGTACCTGAGTCAGAAGCAGTGATGTTCACACTGCTGCGTGACAGCTGCTCACCTTTTCCACCACCACCGTGGCACCCTAAAGACTAACCCCATAGTTCACTTACTGGAAAAAATTATTTGTTTTCAGATCCCCAAAAACATGGGTGTCCAGATCCATAACTCCCTTTTAGGCTGATTCTTCCTCTAAATAAAGGGCTTCAGGAAGAGGATAATTCCAAGGGGAGGTCAAGGGTTTATTTCCTCCTGCAGATCTGACTGGAGCAGTGTAAATAGGTGCCACTCAGTGCTGTTTGCATCTTGACTGAATTCCACTTGTGTCTGCCCACATACTCCCTGGCTAGCTCATCAGTCTGGATTCTGCTTTCAGGTGACATGCCTAAAAATCTAGGATTTGTCACTGTGAGTGTCACAACTCAAACTTTTCATTGATCTAATCCATTTGGGCTTTTTCTTCTTTAAAATTAAATAGAAATGGTTGATCACTGAGAAATATTTCTGTACAGCTGGTCTCATTAGAATGTACTTTAAGGTTACAAAACTTTCCACAGAATTTGATATTGTTTTTGCCTGCACAGTTCAATAAGCTTAAATGATAAAAACAGTTTATTAGTACATATAATCAATTTTGGTTTGTGGTATGTGTTTAAAAGTACAGAGAGAAGTTCATGACACTGGGACGGGAAAAGTTTCTAAAAAAAGTTGTTGAGCACTAGCAGATGGGCCATGAAAATTGTGTTTAATTTCATACAAAATGTTAAGTATGTTCTGTTCTCTCATTGAAAACTATTCAATATAAACCTTGATCCCCATGCACAATTTTAAAAGCCTTGAGTTTAAAACAACTTTTCATACAACAGCTATATTTTGAAAAACCTTTTCATAGGAACACATTTTGGTTTTAGGACTGACTTCAAATTGAGAAAATAAAACCTATATACTGGTACTGTAGAGAGGAAAGGCTGTGGTAAGATTTAGATGGAGAGATTGTATCTATTACAGACCAACTGGTAAAATTTAGTATACTTAGAAAACCCACAAAATACAAGCTCTAGGTCCCTGTTCCACCCTGGTAGATCAGTTAGCCTTGTAACATTCTCCTAAAACATCTGTGTGCAAACTGTAACATGGGCATTTTTTTAAAAAGTGAGATGATTTTCATTCACATCTCACTCAAGTGTTTTATATGTCTATCTAATAATCCTTCTTGATCTCTTTAGAACAATAGTAGTTGTTCTTAGTGTTATGTTACAACCAGTCTGTTTTATATAGATTAAAAGTGAGTTTGTTTTGTTTTCTTCAGGTAGTTCCTGTGTATGTGAGCCAGGATACAGGATGGTTTCTAGTAATGGTGGGTTCTCTGTAAATTGTGAAAAATGCCCAGAAAATATGGTAAGTATTGAATGGTTCATGTTTGCCAAAATTATAAAATACTAATCATAACCATTATGGGTTTTTTTAATTTTAAATTTTATCCTGACTGCAAGTCTGCAAGTTATTTTTTCATTAATTTAAAATATTTTTATGTAATAGTCTTTGGGAATTTAGAATTGTCTATTTCTATTATTTTGTAGGGTTTCTTAATTCCAAATTTGATACCACAGATAAAGTAAGATTTTTGTAAGTGTTTAATTTCCTTCCACTGCTTTTCTTCTCTGCTTTGTGATTGCCCAGAGAACTCAACTCTGTACCATGTTAAAGGTGCTTTTCAGCTCATAGGTATCTTAACTGATTATTTATGTAAATGCTACTATTGTAATATTTAGGCTGTATCTTCATAATCTGTGATATTTTGTCTTCTTACTTCAAAATGAGCTGCTCCTACTAAGTTACTTTAATTATAATTACAGTTTGATCAGTTCTTCTGATCTTCCTTGACAAATTAAGCTGTAATTTGTATCATAGTCTCAGCATTGATCCAGAGACACCAGGCTAAACCAGATTTTTCCCACTATAGTAAGCAAAGTAATGTATTTTTCCAGCTTTCCTCCAACTTTTGAGGGTGAAGCCTTTCTGAATACTTCTTTCCCTTCAATAACTATAGAAGAGCTCTCAGGAGAGCAGTTTACTTGCCTGAGTTAGGTGTTAGATGGCTAATGGGCTATGTAGGTAATTTCCTTTTTCTTCCCATCTTGCTGTGTTAGATAAAGACTTTGGCACATATCATTTTGTGTTTTGATCTTCTGCTGTTTCTTCCTCTTTTCTGCAATGGTAGCATTTGTCTTTGATTTACTGCCAAGGCTTTTGCAAAGATAAAATGTTGATAGTGGAGAAGGGAGTAACATAACTAACACTTGAGGATGAGCAGTTATCTTCATTTTCCTCAGTGGTTTTTATCTCTAGTGTAGTTACTTAATCGTATAAAATAAGTATGGATGTGAACTATCTGGCTTGGTACAAAATTCCAAACAATTATGTAAGCTGCTTCACTTAGAACTCTTCTTTTTGCATTACTTCTGTATATTTATATGTACTTGCAATATGCAATTTATATATAAAATGTTTATGTATGCATTATTATGTTTATTCAGTGTATCTCTTTTTGAACATTCTACTTTTAATTTTCCCTGAAGGATATAAGCCAACAGGTTTAGAAGAGCTTAACTTTTTTGTGTATATCTGCTACAAATTACTTTTCCCAGATTGTTTAGTCTTTTTTTAATCTTTAAAAGCTTCATGAATGTTATTGATTTTTTGTCTGAACACATTTTCTAGTAACTAATGGCTGTATAAGGCATTCTTCACAGATACTGTGTGATCTCTATATTTTTGAAATTTCTGATAGTTTTATGTTTTCTTTTAGAGCGGAGTTACTCAAGATGGATGGAATTGTATTACTTGCCCCAAAGGCCTTACTTCAAAAGGAAATTGTAAATGCCCCAATAATGAAATACTAGGTAAAAAAAATATATGCCAATTATGAGATGATAGCACTTGTTTTAGGTATTTGAGTTTACTAAGGTATGCTCTTCTGTTAATAAGAAAGAAAATTTTACGTATGTTTTTATATCTAATGTAAAAATTCAACATTGCTCTTGAATCTGAATCTGAAAGATAGCAGATAAATCTGTTTTATTGCTCATTGCAATAAAAACTATTATGCAAACATTCTGTAAATGAATACTGGTGTATCACTTCCTTCAAGCTCTTTGGCAATGGATGGAGTCATTAAAGTTAGAATAAAAACAGTGTCAATATAGACTATAAAAACATTACAATGTTTTGAAGTATAAAGAGCAGTAAAGGAATTATGCTTACATGAGTAAATGGAAGAGAACAGGCTGAGCAAACCAAGCAAATGGCTGTGCATTAGTGTCAGTGGATTTCATGCCTCCCTGAGACATCTGGGATTTGAAATCTCTTGCCAGATGATATAGTTGGTGGAAGATGCAGTTTTGAAACTTGGAAATTGTGACATTTTTGTGAATCATTTCAAATGAAATGTAAATTTTTTCCCAGTTATTTGCAAACTTGTTGTTTTGAATATTTGCTTTGCAGTGAGGCCTTTGTTTGAATCTTATTCAGAATAAGTAACAAAGGAACAGCCAAATTAGTAAAAAAATGTTGCATTTCTCATTTAAAACTAAACTGAATTTTTTCACACTTAACCTATGTGACACTGCATCAGGGAGTTTAATCACAGCTGCTTTTCTTTTCTACTTAGTGGAAAGAAGCATCGATGGCGTTTTGCTTAATGAAGCATTGTGCATACATTGTAATGGAAGTGAGCAGTCCTTCTCTGCCTCAGATGCATCAGGAAGCAGGTGGGTGCTCTTTGCCTTTTGTCATGGTAAATTTGAACGTGTCATGCTAGTTTAAAGGGAATATTCCTGAGGAACAGAGTGTCTTTGGGATGATAGGTTTGAAGGCAGGGAATTGGAAATCCTCAACCCTGTACCAAGCTCACCTTGTTTTGTGCTCACGTTGCTTTTAGTGTGATTAAAAAGCAGGCTTTGGATTGGAAGCAAAACAGAATTCTTATTCTGATAATAGATTATTTATTTTCTACTTCACTGATAGTAGAAACAAATCAGTAACAACTTTTGAGTTTTGGTTCAAGCTAGTGAAGTTGCTGATGCTGTTCTTGGGCATGCTATGTAATCAACTTTCACTGGGGAATAAATATCATACTACTTAACTACCATTTTAAGTGCATTCTTCATGTTTGTGATCCATAGGTGTGTAAGATGTGAAAAGACATTCATCCAAGTAAGCAACTCTTGTGAATGCAACAGCCCAAACATTCTAGTAAGTAGAACAACGGTTATTGAAGTTCACAAAAAGAAAAGTTATTTTGACAAGTGTATCTTATCAATTTTTTTTTTATTCTTTTATTTCTCTCAGACTGGGGGATTGTGTTTCTTGTCTCATGAAGGCTTACCCCCAAAGGGAGTTGCAGCTGTTCGTTTTGCACAGCTGGTAAGTGTATTTATTCTAAAACACTTTTAAGCTTTCTCATTACTAATTTTCAGTAAGTATTTCAAATTCCCGTTCTTGGAAAACAAAGGTGGTACTTTTTTGTCTGATCCCAGTTATTGTAGGGTCATATGCATCAAGTGTAGGTATGGACACCAAGCAAGCATTGTTCTAATTTTAAAAATTCATGCCCTCTCAGAAACTAAAAAGGGAAGTAATTTACATTACTTTAGTAGCAAAGCAAGTAGCATGTGGCCTTTTTTATTGATTGTATGCATTTAATGCATGCTCTTGTAACACAAAAACATGCTAAAGAGTTCATGAATGCCTCTGGACTTTTTTACTATTTGTATAAAATGTTTGAAAAAAGAACATAAAACTTGAGTGTACTGCTTGATCTTAGAGCTTATAGAGGAAAATGGACACTTATAAAGTTTGAGATTATGTATGAAATTGCTGAACTCCTTGAATTTGCTAATGAATGAAAATATTTTCTATTGGGAAGATTGAAGGGTTTTTCATGGTTTTATCTAATGAACTTTCATTAATTGTGAAACCTGCTCAAAGTTAGGGCTATTTTCCAAGTAGTTCTGAATTCAGGAAATGCTGTGTGGCTAAGAAATGTATTTTGCTCCTGAATGAATTGATATTAAAAGCTACCATTTGAAAGAAAGTCAAAAGCAGCCTTCAGGTTTTCTGATATCAACCATTGGTTTGCTCCCTGATAATGCCATCTTCTAAGCAATATTTTATTGAAAATATGTCTTTTCAGTTGCTTACAGTATGTGTATGAATGTGTAGTTCAAATGTGAGTAGTTATAAAAAGGAGATTGTGAAGTAATTAATTTGGAAAATTTGGTCCCGGGTTAGATTTTCCATCACGTCAACATCTTACCCTTGAAATTGTTAGTACTTCCTTTGTGTGGTAAGGAAAACTTCTACTTCACAGAATCCATATTCAAAGCTTAAATATTTCAGCTCTTGTCCTGTATACTTTGTCTAATTTAGTGAAGTGAAAGAAATCATTGCATTATGGATGTGTTTTGAACTGATATTTTAGACTGAGATATTTACAAAGGACAGAAAGCTCTTAGAAAAAATAAGTAGCATCTTCCAGCTGACATAGTTTTCCAGACTGTTACATTATGGATGAGTTGTTGTGAACAAAGACAGTGAAAAAGTTCCTGATTTACAGGGTATAACACTGACATCAGCATGGTTTCTGAAAAATCTGCAGTCCTCAGCCTTTGCCTGTTGGGTGAGTTTCATTAATGTTTGCAGTTTGCTTTTTTAATACAGAATGGTACTCTATAAAAGCATATCACCTTTATTCTTGGAAATTACCTTCCTTATTTTTAAAGAATTTTTTTTGAGATGAGAATAGAAGAGAAATAATTATATATACAGAATGCTTAGAAATATTGAGGGCTAGTCAATGTTAATGCCAGTCTACAGTATTGGAATTTTCACAAGATGAATGGTGTTAAAGAAAAAATCCTTCAATATTCAGTAGTATGTGACCTACTATCCATATATTTGGATGTAAATGAGCATATCCAGTAAGGGATCACTCAGAAAATTAACCTCTCACATATCCAGTATTTACTGGCACCTGCTCTTTACCTCTTAGTTGATTTTCAGTTATTCATAACCATGAAACCACCCTTTTTAGCTTTGTTTTGCTTTCTGTATGCAAGTGTTGTTTACCATTATATTGCTCTTGGTGACAGTAACCATGGGGGAAAGAGTGGCTGCAGCCACAGAATCACAGACACTTGTGAAGGACATGGCCTCTGCCTCCCTTTCGCCAACTCCACTATCACACATTCTCATTTTCCTTCTGTATTGCTCTCCTGAAGATCAGATTTTAACTTCTCAGGTTCTACTTTTTGTCCCTATCTGACACAACCCAAAGGATTGCCTGGTCTAGAAGTCTCTAAAGATCACAGTATATATTTGCAGGATTCTGCAGTACATGAACACATGGAGTCCTTATTTCCTACGCTTTTTATTACAGATTTTTGCAAATTATTACTGGTAAAGTGAGTAGAGTTATGATTAGTAAAGCAAGAGTATATATGTACTCCAGTGGTAGCTGCAGTCAATGGTAGCAGCAGGGGCACATTTCAATATTACAAGTTGCTACAAAATGGTCACCAGGAAAGCTACAAATGTGCTTATGGTGAGTTACCCATAGGTGTGTGTATTATTTCAAATAGTACCAGTACAGTGCTCAAGAAGCCACTCCCAGGAGTGGGGCCTCAAAACTGATGACAGATGAAGTTTCACTTCAAAGATGATCGACATTGCAGAGTCTGGAGGCAGTCAGGCACCCCTAGCCACAGTCTGGTAACTTGCCCAGGAGAGCTCATAGAAAAGTTTGTGTAGGGGACCTTCTCTGTGTGTAGATATTGTAAGAGAGATGAGAGGCAGATTCGTTCTCCATTTTGGATAAAAAGTAATTTTTATACCAGAGAGACATAGGTGATATAGGGCAGCACCACCTGGGGCAGCCAGTAGATGACAACGTTTTATATCTCAGGCTAGTTTTAGTTTTTTCCAGACTATTTTTCTACTCTTTCATGTACAACCATCAATAGCAATTGCCTATTTCTACCTACTCTTTTGGAATGTTTTGCCTCTTCTAAACCCTAACCCTCTTCTACACTTTTTCATCTTTCCAGATGATAGGTTGTTGTTACAATTCCTTGGGTTTGTGCTTATTGATGGTATCTCAGGAGCTCTCTGAAGTTCAGGTACCCAGATGCACTTCTCAAGGATGTTTCAGACTCCCAGGCTGGCAGGTGTTCTGTCAGTCAGTATTCAGCAGACTTATGTTCATAATTTTCCCAGATCACCCTTGTGGCTGCTCCTATCAACATCTCATATACACAGCTCTGAGATGTATTTTCCCACTGGTCCCATTCTTTATCACTGACATCAGTTTATCCTGTTTGTCTGCCTCATCCTGCTCAGCCATTCAGAGGTGCTGCCTGAATGTGATGAGCATCTGCTGGTCTGCTGGTAGTTGTTAGTCTGAGGTCTTTGAAGGAGTCATCTTTGCCATACAGTCTAAGTGATATTAAACGTTTTGATTCTTAATTTGTTTTCTAAGTGTGGATTTTGACATTTCTGTCACTTTTTACCATCTAGCAGGTGCAACTAAAATAAGCTGAAGAAGTAAGAGTATTGATTTCATGCTGCCCTCTGCAGATCTATAAAATATGGTACCTGAATACCTGGGAGAAAATACTAGGTGTTGACAAAATGAAATTACTTATGGGTGAAAACAGAAGTTTAGGAGTGGCTTCTTAAAAATAACATGAATTTTATGACTGCCTCACAAAAGGGAGGGGTAATAAGTACTTTTTTCTGTTTTCTTGTGTTTCTCCACTGCAGCTGTACTCTAATTTAACAGCATGCCAAGCTCTTGGAAATATGTGTGTAATGAATATGAACTCGCTGAGTTCTTCAAGTACTGATGCCTGTGGTTTGTTTCAGTATATTTTTGTCAGTACAGCAAGGGTAGGCGTCATTCATTCAATACCCTACTGGTAAGTTGCCTTTTCAATAACTTTTGGTCTTTAATAGCTTTGTATGGGAATTGTTATTCTAAATGTTCTTTGATGAAAAATACTATGTTTCTTTAGAGAAAACATTGTCATTCTTTTTCAGGAGGCATAATCTTCCATGGCTGTATTATGGTGACCAACCAGGATTAGCATCCCAAGTTCTTGAGAAAAATCATTTTCCTACAACCTTCACTTTTAAGGGAACAGATAAGGTAGGTGTTGGGTAGTAGACATAGGGAAGCATACATTAGGAAGAGGATATAATCACATAAAAAGGCTTAGATTTATTATATATGTGACTCTACTAAAGGTAGATTTTAGGCAGTTACTGTAACAAAACTCAGTGTGAAATCTTAGGGAAGAGCAAGGTGATATTTACATAAAATAATGTCTAGTCACTTCCTTTGCTTACACTCTCATATTCTCATAACACTGAGATGTGCTTGCCCGTGTGGTCTGACCAGGGCACAAAGAACAAATGATGCCAGCCTTTAAGTGTTCATTGTGTCCTCAAGGATCTGGATTGGCAGGGGTAAACTAATAATCAGACAAACCTTTTAGACACCTTAGGAGTTCATAGTTGTTTTGACACTGTCTTTTGCTTTAGAGTCTTGTTTGCTTCCATCTTCATAAATGTGAGGCAAAGTTGATCTTTGTCTTTTTTGCATGTTTAAAATATGTGCATCCCTTTGTCAGATTTCATGGTGAACTAATGTGAAAAAGAGGGGTAAGTGTGATGTGCTGTATCTTTACTGCCACCTTCCTGGTGTGCCAAAGCACAGGGTCTTTTGCGGACAAGTTGTCTGTGCCAGATTTTATCACAACCCATTTATCAGCTCTGTAGCTGGGAACAGTGTTCTTCATCACTGTTCTGTGGTGTTTAACACTTTCTTTTGCTTACACACACATTTCTCCCTCTACTCAATTTATTTGTAATATTTCTGATACAAATCTCTACAAGCTGATTGTGTCAGAGATGGATTCAGTGTATTACTCCAGCGTTTTCCTTTTACTGCAGTGAATTAGGGGAACAAAAGAGGTGAAAAAAATAATTTTAATGTTAACAAAGCCAGATATCCATCTCTGGGAGGGAAGACTGCTTAAGTAGTTTGTTAATTGGCACATTTTTACAAAGAAATCAGATAGCAAATTAAACAGCAAAGTGATTTATTTTTCCAAATACATTGTAAAATAGAATAACTAGAATAGGTTATTCCAGTTCAGCTAATTACAAAAAATAGTGCAAGTCAGTTATAGTCAGTTATACTAGTCAGTAATCGTCAGTTATACTGGCAAATTTATCTAGAGTTTTCTTACTGACTCAAAAATAAAATAATAGCCTTTTTCAGCCATATTCTACAAGGCTATGATTTAAATTAAACAGTGTTGCGATGTAGCAGTTGTTTTAATAATTAAAATACTTGTTATTCCTCCTAACACTGAAGGTCCTGGAAGCCCTCTAGATTCCAACATAGTATACATTAGAAATCTGCATAGATTTCTGGTTAGTTTAGGGCATGTCTATGTGTATAGAAGTTCCTTTGGAATTTTTTCCATGTCACCAGCGAAGCTGTAGAAGAATGATATTTTTTTAAAAAAGGAAACTACCAAACTCAAGATTAAAAACAAAATCAAAAGGGCAGAAAAATGAAGGATTGTGCTTAAAGTGTTAGAAATCATCTAACAATTAGAAGTCTCTAAAATGTGTATGTCCACTTCAGATCAGTCTCATTCGTATTTCTCTTTTTATCATCAACAGGATGTAAAGCTGAAATTTATTGCAGCCTCATTTGATGCAGCAGGAAACTTTCTTAAGTGGCAAAGTTTGGAAGGAGGTATCTTACAGGTATGTTTGATTTTAGTTATCTTTTCTTGATAACACAACGTTCTGAGTGCTTTTAGCCAAATTAATACAAAAGCAAAGTTTGGTTATTGCACTAATGACAGTTCGTAACTATAGAGCTAGATTAGGAAAAATGGCCCTTTATTCTCAGGGTGATCTCTACAAAATCAGATGTATAAATTCATTAACAAAAGGATTAAATTTGGCATATTGGAAAGCTCTGAAAAACAGTGTTAGTCATTTAGAACCAACTATCTCTGTCTTCCATTCAGCATAGTTGCTCATGTGTGTAGTTTCATATTAAACCTCTTTTTCTTGTTGAGAAAAGTATATTCTTTAGCTCTTTGTTCACATGTTTATAGATGATGCTATGAGTATGTCCCTATTAGATCCTGTCACCTATTTGCACAATTCATGGGGGTGACAATCAAATCAGTGGTTATGTCACTGTCAAGGGAGGTAGGAAAGCTGATCTGTACCATTTTCTTTGCATTGTCTTGGGATTTTTTTTGCTTGCTTATTTCTTTTGTTTTTAACTATAAAATGTACACTATGACTAGCATGTGTGTTGTTCATAGCAGAAAGTTACAAATACATGCTGGGAGATTTTACATAGAAAGGGGGAGTACTGACTGGAAGTACCCTTGGACACTACACCCTCAGATTTCAGGGACACAGACATTCTACTTCAGCAGTACCATGCTGTGTAGTTAGGCTGTGAAAAATACAGGCAAGCAGCAATTAGAAAGTGCAACAGTAATTAGTCTAACAGAGGGAACAATTGGCAGCTGCAACATGTTACAGAATAGAATTTGTTTAGCAGTCCAGTGGTGTTCTACACACACTCAGTATTTCCCTAGGCAATACAGTAGGAATACTAACAATAAGAACAATTGGGAATTGTTGGTTCCTTTTCTGTTGGAGCACGTCACTTCAAACATTTCAGCCCTCCAGAAGAGCAG
Organism: Muscicapa striata striata; assembly: GCA_030060385.1. Lineage (NCBI taxonomy): Eukaryota > Metazoa > Chordata > Aves > Passeriformes > Muscicapidae > Muscicapa > Muscicapa striata. The sequence continues at coordinate 1,326,488 of JAREIS010000233.1, forward strand.
CTGACATTCAGGATTTGTTTTGTTATTGCCTCAGGATGAGCCATCTTGTGTCTGTGTCTCCAGTTTTAAGGAAAACTGGTGTTTAAGAGAACAGGTTACTAAGAGAGTTACTATGCATAGAAAATTATATATTCTGACATATAAATTTAGGTTTATTGGGGCACATTTATTTTCTAGGGCAAAGCTTTTAACAGCTATCAAGAGCCAATGGGAAAGGAATAGTTTTTCCATTCAAAGCCTCCTTTAATGTAATAGATTGTGCATGATGATAAGACATCATAGTGCTAAAGTGGTCTCAATGCATAATTGTAGCAATTCCCAGAATTTCAGTTTCACACTAATAAAATTGTGTTTTATGGAAATGTAGACTTGATTCTTATTTTGGGAAAATGTCTCTGTCCTCCACTAAATTATATGCTCATTTAGTTAGACTTTGGACCATTTTTTCTGGATTTAGCTGAATCTGCTGTTCTTTGCTGAAAATATAAGTGTGTATTAAAAAAAAAAAAAAATCTGTCACTTGCTATAACTTTGATTCTCTGAGAATGCCAGCTTAAGAGAAACAGGGCTGTATGAAGGTCGACTTCTTTTCTTATGGGATTCTTGAATTTAGCAGAAGTCACTGATTGAGCTTGAGGGAACACAGTGCATTGAGCATTCAGTCCACAGAAAGGTTATTCTTGCCTGTTTGGATGCTGCTGTCCACAGATTTTGGTGATGAAACTGAAAAATACTATGCAAGTATGAATAAGCTAAACCAGCATTTTAAGAACATCAGTATCAGTGAAATAAATAATTGTGTTTAATCCAAAATAAATCCTTCTCTTATAAAATAGAACAAAATATCTTTTGTGAGAACTCTGAATACATAAGTGCCTGTAAATATTTTTCACATAAGAAAACTATACCTTTGAATTAACCTAATTATAACTATGTTTTATTCAGCTTTGTCCTGATACCCAAACTAAATTGAATGCAGCTTATGTTTTTGGAACAACTTACCAACAAAGTGTAAGTAATATATAAAATGCTATTTTGAATTCTGAATTAAGCCTCCTTATACGTCATTAGTTATTCAGTGCACATTGCACAATGTTTGGAGTTTAGGCATATGTTGCAGCATGGAGTTCTTTCTTGAGAAATTGAGTGAAATAAGTGTGAGGTTTTTAAAATTATTTAACTACATTACAAAACTTGTTTACTACATAGCATAGTCTCAATAAATTAAACTGGCCTTAGTATTTGTGAGGTTGCTGACTTAGCAGTGGAAGAACACAGTGCTTGAATTATGACAGCCGTATGCTTTGTATCATATCTCCTAATTTTCCTACTACCATCATTGGTCAGTTTTCATATGGAAAGAAGGCAAGTCCAGTCATGCCATGCCTGAATATTGTTCCCATTTACTCTTTATTGTATGCCCTGATTTTAGTGAATTCAGTAAAGAGATTGAAAATGTATTTTAATTGAACAGATGACTCATCAGAGGAAAGAGATTCTTTAGCTGTCTTAACTATGAAAAAAACTGTTTGAGTTTTCATACTTTATTAAACACCAGGAAAGGAAAAGGGAATAGAACACTAAATTATGTTAGCCACAGAAATGGTTCTGCCAGTGATAAAGCTTCATTAATTTTTGTCGCTTAATATGTTTAATGGGAAGGTAGTAGTCTCTTTATCAAGGGAGTGGAGAAAGAAACATCATTATAAAACTCTATATATGTGTACAGCATTTCATATATTAATATTGTTCATTAGCTCATCTAACATTGAAAACCATTCCCCAGATTATGTTGAAGTGTAAAAATACAAAACTCTGGCTGCTATTTAGATGGTGTGAAAGTCCTGGAAAGTAATAGCTGCCAAAGCTTAGTCTGAGAAATTTAAAGTGTTTACTAAATAACATTGACAAATCATTGTTAAATATTTCTACTCCTCCATATTGTTTAATGTTGTTTAATTCATATTTCAGTATTTCAGACAGATTGAAAACATGTTCTATTTAGGATCATTGAACTGGTTGAGTATGGGGCTTTTTTTCTTTTTAAAACCTTGAGTATTTGATATTGAGTCTGTGTTACCTGTTGTTAAGTATTAATAACAGTTAATATTGTTGGGTTTGAATAGATACATCAGTAACTTACTGAGTATTTTTTAAATATAATTTTCGTCCATTGTGGGTTTTTTTCCATGTGGCTTTGGAGAAAATATGGTTGACAAATTATATTAGTATTTAAAGATGCATGGTTGTTCATATTTGCAAAAAGCTACCTGCTTTCGTATCTAATTTCTTTGCCCAATCACAGAGTGGTTGAGGTAGTCAGGGGCCCAGGGGGCTGTCTTGTCCACAGGACAAGCACGGCCATGCAGTGCAGGTTGCCTAGGACCATTTCCACATTGGTTTTTATCTCCAGGGAGTGAGACTCCACAGCCTCCCTGGGCGACCCATGTCAGTGAAAACCTGTCTTCTGATGCTCAGAGGGAGCCTCCTGTTTTAGTTTGTGCCCATTGCCTCTGGTCTTGTCACTGGGCACTGCTGCAAAGAGCCTGCTCTGCCTCATCCACCCTCCCTTGTATAATATTTGTACACATTGATAAGATCTCCCTGACCCTTCTTACCTCTAGGCAGAAGAGTCTCAGCTCTTCTTCATAGCAGAGGTGCTTCAGTCTCTTCGTCACCATAGTGGCCTGTGCTGGATTCTATCAAGTAGCTTAGTTTCTCTCTTGTACTGATGGGCCCAGAACAAGATTCAATATTCCATGAATTCAGCATTTTAGTTTCTTGACTTTAATGTTTATACTATTTCAAATTTTATGTCTGTGAGGTTTGCTGGGATATTTTTTACAAATCTGTTGAAAAATTTTAAGAGTTTCATTCTCCACATTAGTCATTCTAGTTAATTGCAATCATTTCCAAGAAGTTTGCATAAAATCCTAAGTACTTTGTAATTGCTTGGAGATAGCTGGAATACCTTGTCAATCAGTACTTCAGTAAAGTATTTGACACCATTTCCCAAGGAACTCTCTGCTCATGGCTTGGACAGGTGCAGTCTTCATTGGGTGAAAACATGGCTGATGTCAGGCCCAGAGAATGGTGACTGGAACTAAATCCAGCTGGTCACTGGTGGTTCCCCAAGGCTCAGTACTGGGGCTGGTCCTGTTTAACATCTTTATCAGTGATCTGGACGAGGGGATCAAGTTAACCCTGAGCATGTTTGCAGCTGACACCAGATTGAGTGGGAGTGTTGATCTGCCGGAGGGCAGGAGGGCTCTGCAGAGGGATCTGGACAGGCTGGATTGATGGGCCAAGGCCAGTGGTGTGAGGTTAACAGGGCCAAGTGCCAGGTCCTGCACATGGGTCACATGCAGCACTCAGGCTTGGGGAAGAGTGGCTGGAAAGCTGCCCAGCAGAAGAAGACCTGGGGTTTCTGGTTGACAGCCAGCTTGTCAAACATGAGCCAGTGCATGCCCAGGTAGCCAAGAAGGCCAATGGCATCCTGGCCTGTACCAGGAATTGTGTGGCGAGCAGGAGCAGGGCAGGGATTGTCTGTCTGTGCTTGTCACTGGTGAGGCCACACTGTGAGTGCTGTGTCCAATTTTGGTCCTCTCACTTAGAAAGGACATTGAGGAGCTGGAGTATGAAGAGAGGGGCAATGGAGCTGGGGAAGGGTCTGGAGCACAAGTCCTGTCAGGAGCAGCTAAGGGAGTTGAGAGTGTTTAGCCTGGAGAAATGGGGGTTCTTGCAGGACCTTGATGATTCTGTGATTCTCTCTTTTGTGAAGAAATGGGACAGATTCCACAATCATTTTGTAGGGAAGGAATCCACAGCTTGACAAAATAACTAAATGGTTAAAGTGATCTTTTTATTTTCATTTTTTTCTTGTAGTGCAAAATTTCAGTTTCTAAGATGTTATTGGATTTTGCTAATCCAGTCTTTTATGACCTGTTCCTTGAATATAACGGTGGCAATGGACAGCAACATCTTTGGGCCGTGCCAGTTTTAAATTTGAATCTTCAATACAACGAAAACTTTGTTAATCAGGGTAAGATGGTGATAGTAACATCTCTATGAATTTAAACAGTCTGAAAACTTCAAATAGAAATAATCTATTTTATTTACTGTTACTGTGTTGTGTTCAAAGATACCACAACACACCATAACTTGTTTCCATTTTAAAAATCTGGTATTTGTTGGGAAGTGTGGTAGTTTAAGTGCAGGCTTCGGTTGCATTCACCATTCCAATTAGTAATATGCAGAAAATAATCTCATTTCATTATATATTTGTATAAGTTGAAAATAAACAATTTTATATCCTCAGTAGTTACTATGTGTTATACAATTACATGTGTTGTTTCTAATACATTTCATTCTTTTTGTATGTTGAATAATGTGTATGTAAAAATGTCATGTTTTTTACTAGGCAATAATATGAACAACTGGCTTTTGACTCGCCGATTTTTTTTGGTGGATGCACTTAGTGGAAAAGAGAATGACTTGGGAAAACCACCAAGGGTAATTCGGATTGCTAGCAAAATAACAATAAGGTGATTAACTCATATAATATATAGTACATGGAAAATATAGCTAATATTGTACAGTCTGCATTTAATTGTCCTAAAGTTGTTTTGTTATGTATTTTCTAATATGTCTAATATGTAATATGTGCAGCTTTTTCCATTGCATATTTGAAAATGGCATGAATTTCCATAGGTTGTTCTGATGAGTGAAAGAAAGCAACATTGACTTGTGGGAATTAAAATCACCATGATTCCTTTCCAGGTACAAGGATCAGACTATGTTTGCATAATGCAAGTTATCAGGTATTCAGTCACCTCTTAAAGAAGGCGTTGTCTGTTAATTCTTTTTCAATGTGTGTGTTGCGGACTATACAAGGATATTATTTCATACTTCATATTCTTTTTTTGCAGTATTTTTGCAACTTGTTGCCTATTCTGTTATACAATCCAGAATAGGCTTTTAGTCATTTATCTAAAATTGTGAGACTGCCTGTTAGGGTCATTACTGATTGCTCATCTCAGCTGGAATATATTTTGGAAGAAACTTTTTTTCTCCTTCTTTATGTGATGTTCTCCTGTAACATGCAGACAGCTAAAGATTGATTCAGGTATTTTCTCACAAGTAAACAATCCTTCCCATATTTTTTTTTTAATATATTGCTGTACCTGCCTTTGTACAATCCAATTGCTTTCAAAATGTGAAGTGCCATGTCATTGGGTTAGAAATTCACATTTTATTGATCAAGTTGTTCTGTTCATTTAGTATTTTCTTGTAAGTACAAGTTTCAATGATTGCTTTCCAAGCACTCATCTGGGTTTCTTTGTATTAAAAACCATACTCTGTATTTCTGCAGTATTCGTCTGGTATCCCATACACAGAGAGGAACTATCTACCCTCCTCTAATTACTGTTGGTTACACAGATGTGCTTGTCCAAAACCCTGAAACCCAGAGTGTGATGGTGAGATCTTTGTGCTGCCTTAATTATACTTTTAGTTCTATTAAAATTTCAAGTTTTGGTAGTGGGTTATAAAAATCTAATAAGCAGTTTCTAGTTCTGATCAGTTTTGAAGTTACAAGTTTTCACAAAAACCTTTTAAAACAAATCAGTTAGAAGTATTCTCTTTTCAATTTATCTTCAGTCGTTTTTAACTTAAAACACTTAGAATTTGAGGTTGGTTTTATAATGCTAAATTAGGCTACAGTTCAAATAAAATTGTGTACACATAAAATAACAGATAAAAGACTATGCAGCACTGCAAGGAATTTATGCAAGGAATTAGTATTTTTATTTAGAGCAATGCATTAAGATGAAGTTATGACACAAACATTTCAGGTCACCTGTAGTTTAAGATGAAATATTGGTAATATATTTAAAACATCCTTTAGTCTTTCATCTTTCTGTACTGAAAACCACCAAATCCTGCTGTAGCAGATGCAGAAGGGGCATTTCCTACTGGCCCTTTTGCCTGCCTTCATGGGCAGCGACTCAGATGTACCATTCTTCTGTCTTGTGTGTTAGATCACACTGCATTAAAACGTAAAAATGTTGATCTTTGGATGGTAGAATTTTAAAAATTAATGTTAGAATTTTCTGTTTGTCAACCTTCAACTGTTCAGATTTCCAGTACAAATAGACATCTGGCTAGAATAAATTCATGGTGCTTGAAGCATTCCTTGAGTTCCATATTAGTTGCATGAAAGGAAAAGAATTAGAAAGGTAGAAAAATCAAGACATTTTTTTCCTGCCTAAGTGATGTCTTCATTTAACCACTGAGACAGTGCTGTATCTAGAAAGTAATTCATTCAAAGAGTGATGGTGGGAACAGATGTTTTCAGTCATTTTTTCTGTCATATTATTTCATCCTTACATCTATGTGAGATCTATTGTCAATTTTGGATGTCTTGTTGCATTGGACAAATTTTATGCAACTAAAAAGATACATTGAATTTTGTTTCCAGTTTCTGTAAACACTGAGCTTGTAGCAGCTGAGGATATTTAGACTTAAGTGCAGTGATAGAAGGAGGTCTGACAGGAACAAATGTTTGGGGAAGACAAGGTGTAGGGAAGGAGGGATTGTTTGGTGGGGTGGAGGGGTGATACTTTTTTTCAACCTAATTAACAGTACTTTTTATTATTATGCTTGTGTTACATTTAGCTGAGCAAAGACTCAGGCCAGAATATTATAAAACCAAGCCAAACATTTTCTCTTCCATGTACAAATCTTTCAGACCAAAGTCAAAAAGAGATCTTAGGTTAAATTTAAGCTAGAGGGAACAATTTTGATGCTGCATGACAATTTTTATTTCATTCAAGCTGAAAAAAACCCAGTATCTGAGCTGTGCAAGCTTACCATATAATTTTGCATGTAATTGCATCAAGGTTACCTTTAATCACTGATAAAAGGGAGAGTTCAAACATTCAGTGTCTCCTTTCAGGAGGAAAAAATATCATGCACATTTGAAGGAATTACAAATAGTTATAGCTGGTAACTTGAAGATGGCAGGCACCCATGCCCAGCGTTACTGCTGGTAAAATCTGCAGCAGTACATGCTGGTACTGAGCCTGAGACCTGAACACACCAGGTCATATGCAGTAAAAAAAAATACATGTGGTACTTGTATAGTAGCCCCAGATAGGAATTTCCACCAGCTAAAAATGAAAACTACCACTATCTGTAATGCTTGTAGCACTTCAGAATTTCTGTGCATATTTACTTTTTGTATTTTAATATTCAGGTTTCTTTCACAGTCAGCTATGAGATGAATCAGTCAGAGGCTCAGGTTCAGACTGATGTAAGTTTTAATTCCCTTAAATTTGTTGATACAATTATTTACCTCTGTTTTTTGTGTTTTAAAAGTATCTGCAAATAATTTTTGGTTATGTTCAGATCGCGCTGGGTGTGTTGGGTGGACTGGCAGTGCTATGGTCCCTTCTCAAGACTGCAGGCTGGAAGAGGCGGACAGGAAGCTCTATAATTGACTTGCAGGTATGAGCAGCTGGCAAACTGAAATGGGACATCTCTTCCTCTCTTTTAGGGCACCTTTGCTGTCATTCCCTGTGATTATAACTGAAGATAACTGAAATAGCTGCACAGAACTGTGCCCCAGAGTTAGGCTCACTTGAGGAAGTAGGTTTTTTGCATTCTTTTTGATTCTAATATTGTCATTCAGGAAATACTGCTCTAAAAATTCACAGAACTTTTATTTACAGGACTCTTCTGATCAATTGAGTGGAACTTGGTTTTCAGATTAATTCTTTGAACATACACCAGCATGTAGGAGTTTCAGCTAGTGAATATACCATAAATATAAAGCCACGGTGGAGAGCTTTTGTTCAGGGCTACTTTTCACTACTAGAGTTTCCTATGTGAGCTATACAACATTTTATACAAATGCATTATGGACATATGCATTAGTTAATTAGCTTTACAGCATGTTTTTATAATTACAGACAGTTTTCAAGTTCTTACTGTTCTATGCTGGAGACCTTGCCAACGTTTTCTTTATCATCACACTGGGCACAGGGATTTATTGGCTTGTATTCTTCAAAGTAAGTGTTTTTCCAGATTTGGATGTATGAAAACCTAGTAATATTAAATATATTGTTACATGGACATTAATTTTCTTTTTTCTTCTTTTTTTTTTTTTCTTTTCTTGTCAGACTATTGAGGCAAGTTATATATAATATTCTGTTTTGTGTGCTTAAATTTTGTGTTCACCTGTTTCTTTTCCTTAGGATTTGTTGTACTCGCAGTCTGCTTATTAGTAATTTAAATTTTTTACACATTCATTGATTTTTTGCTGGAAAAGCTTATTCACACTTAAGCATTTATTATCTTGTCATGTATGCCAGGTGTACTGTTTCAATGTAACTTCTCAATTATAGGCTCAGCAGTTTGTATCTGTCCTTTTGCCTCTTCCATCTCAAGAAGAAGATTTTGTTACATACATAGCATGTGCATTTAGTTTAAAGGTAAATAATTTTTTCCTCACCATAAAATACATGACAGCATGCTTCTGTATATTTTCAGTAGGATTTTTTTAAAATATCTTGTAAAGTTATAGAGTGTAGATGTTATGTGCTAATAGTTATGTTCTAAGAATTAAGTCATTTTTTCATAGAAATTTATTTTGTGGAGTCTTCATAGGAAAATAATTGCCTCAAGAAGGTCACAAGAGAAGGACTGAAAAACAATTATTTCAAGGATAAAATAAAAATAAAATAAAATAAAATAGCATCATACCAAGAAAGCAAGTACTTCCATTTAAAGTATAATGTAAGTGCCGTGAGTTCCTGATTAGAAAGAAGACAGATCCAAATAATTACGTTCAAATATATAGAATTCTGAGTGCAGGTTAGTATGTTATGGGGAAATAGTCAGTTTTTTTAATTTGTTACTTTGCTGTATTTTCTTCATCATTTCGGACATCATCACATGACTTACCATTATTAGAAGCTTTTAAACAAAAAAAAAAAAATCAAAAATTGGTCATAAAGTTGCAGTTTCTTGTATAATCAAGCTATTGATTGTTATGTTTAATGAATAATCCACACAATGACTATTCCTCCATCTTTGTGTATATGCTGTTTCTGTCCTTACTTTTCCCTCTTAGGCTCTGCAGTTTTTACACTTGCTGGTTTCACAACTTGTTGTTGATGTTTTCTTTATTGACTGGGAAAGACCTAAGGGCAAAGTTCTTAAAGCAGTTGAAGGTAATTCAAACGATGCTTGTTTGTATAAGCAGCTTTGGTGAAATTCAGATATTACTCTCAGATATTAAATTTTAGAGCTTTACTGTATGTACTCTTTTTAGGTGAAGGTGTTATTAAAAGTGCTGCTGCGCCTGTGAGCATATGGAGGACATACTTTATAGCAAATGAATGGAATGAAATTCAGACAATTAGGAAAATAAATCCTCTCTTTCAAGTGCTTGCAGTTCTTTTTTTTTTGGAGGTAATATTACTATTATTATTGTTATTATTATCATTATAATTCACAACCAGAGTGTAACATAAGGGTCTAATGTTTAATTCTTGCATTCTGGGTGGTAAATCACCTTTAAATTCACTTGAAATCATGTAATTTAGTAAAATAATTATTTTAATGCATTTTAAAATTTTTATGTATGTGTAGGTCATTGCAATATTTCATTAAGGAAGACTTAAAAAAATCCAACCTTTCATTATCTTGGAGATCTTCGTTAGTTTTGTTTGGGGTTTTTTGAGGTAATGAGTTACCATAAAGGGCCTAAGAGACCGATAGATCTGTGTACACACTTGATTCTTTATTTGCCTACTGGCACCCTCCTGCCACAGTCGACAGCTTTATTTCTGATTTCATATTTGTCTGAACTGAGCTTCCTTCCTGCTGATTTGCTGCAGTGCCCTTTTATAATGCAGGAAATAAAATGTGCCAGTTCTGTTCCTGATGGCAGTATGCCTTCAGTTACAGCTTGAGGATATGTGAGAAACTGTGCTTTAGGTTTTTAAAAATGTTTGGGCTTGTTTCTTTTGTAGTTTAGTAATTTTTTTTTTTTTTTAAATCTTGGGAAGTATTCCTAAAGTGTGCAGCATATAGTTGTTTTTTGTGAGGTTCTTATACGTATTCTAACACTTTTATTCAATTTTATAGTCCTTTTAAAATTTTCCTTTTAATTAAATAATGAAAGTCCTGAAACTTCCTTCATTCACCTCATGAGCATTTTTGCTGTTAGTAAACAGCCAGGGCCAACTTAGGTGCAATATTAAATGAGAGAGAGAGAGAAAAGAGAACATCTATTCTTACTGCATGCTGCAGCTACCTGAAAGGAGGATGTAGTGAGGTGGGTGTCTCTAGTCCCGAGTAACAAGCACTAGGACATGAGGAAATGGTCAACCCACCACAAGTATATTTTGGTGCAACTTATGTTCTGAAAGATTTTCACTTATTTTTCACCTCTTAAGTGTTTCAACACATAATGCTCCTCTCATCTTTTTTAGTTTGGAACTTTTTCTAGGTTTTTTGTTTAAAATAGATAGTGGAGGGAAATATATTTCTATTCAGTACAAACAAATGAAATCAGTCTTTTAAGAGTTGTAAAACACATCAAAATTTGCTTTAACACTGGAATATATAGAAGTAAAGAGCTGAAATTCAGCAGAAGTTATAGCCCTATGCAGTACAGCAGTAGAATCTTTTGGTGTTTTTCAGTAAAAGCCAATATTGACATTTTGTGAGATTGAGCTGCGTGTTTTTTAATTTATATATCAACCCATATATGTACAGGTTATATTTTAATTATGTTTCTCAGTAACAACACTGGATCACACAACGGAGCTCCATTATAGTGAGCAGGCTACTATTCCCAGGTCTATTTTTCATTATTTTTTCTTACTTCCTGTTATGATCCTAACAGGATCCTAATTAATACTATTCATTCTCACCTGTTCTTATATTGATTTTCTTTTCTCTTCAGGTCGTGGGATTTTCAAACCTGGCTTTAATGGATGCTTCTTCCAGTCTTGCTAGAAGCAGTGAGGGCTACGTAGCTCCCTGGAGCCGCATTTTAAGATTTGGTGTGTCTGCTGCACTCTGGGTAGCCATTGCCATCCTGCAAGTATGTAAAACACATGACATCCTGAATTAGCATTTTTAGGTTGGTTCTTGGAAGCTAGAATAAATCATTAGACTGTCCAAACTACTTATCATAGCATGGGATATGTTCTTAACTGTTATGTTAAGTTGTTTTAGCCTAGTACACCTTTGGGACTCAAAGTGAATCTTCTGAGATATGAGACATCTGACTTGGGAATCAGAATTTTAATCCTCTCAAAGATGTGAATTGATACAAATACTTTGTTTTATTTTAAGTAACTTTGAAGCATCTGAAGTTCAAAATAAAAAGCAGGTTCTTACTACAACTTTATTTCTTAAAGGAAGTAGTATGTCAATCCCATTTCATTAAGTCCAGTGCAATGGTGGCCACTACAGAATTTATCTGTTATTGTGGGTTATTGTTATTTGTGGGTCTGTTAAGTGGTGAAATTAATTTCTTAATAATGTCAAATCTGATGAACTAATAAAAGAAAATTTGGTTGATTTATTCCAGGTTATATTTTTTGCTGTGATTTATGAAAGATTTGTTGAAGATAAGATAAGCCAATTTGTTGATTTGTGTTGTGTGAGCAATGTAAGTATTTCTTTGTCTCATTTGTAGTGTGGCATTTTAAATAGAATAGTACTTAAGATAATCATGAGAATATTAAATAATATTTATTCATTTAATTTAGATTACTAGCTAACAGCCAAAGCTGATGTTTTCTTCAGCTCATTTTATTGGTGAACTCTGCAAGATTTCAGTTAAACTTTAATTGGAAAATTATTTCAGAAGTATAGATATCAGTGTGTTCCTTTAGACATGTGATTTTAGGGTCTTCAGTTGTTTTTTTTTTTTTTTTTTTAGTTTAAATTGGTTACATGTGCTGATACAGAATTCAAAAATAACAAGTTATAAGAGAAATTAGGTGTGGAACCATTTACTGCCATTCTGTATACTGGTTTGTGTTTTAGTCCTTGCAAATTGTCTTGGTTTTATTTAATACATATATGTCCAGTTTCTGCTCCTGTCTTGTGCTTGTCTCTCAACTGCTGAACTGAATTTTGTCCCTCTTAACAGTTACCATTTTTGCATGCATTTTCTCTTACTCACATCTGAACTTCCTCTTCTTTGCATATGGGTTTTGAAGCTTTTCACTGCAGGAATTCCCTTTTAACCAAAGAAGAGTGCAGTCAGAACAGATTGGATTACCTTCTTTGTCCAGAACTTCTTAAAAATACCAATTTATCTCTTTTATCAATCTTTCCAGCCATGGTTATTCTTCTTCTGTGAAACACCCATGTAATACCTGGGTTGTAGAAAAGAATTAGTTTTGGAGTTTATGTGATATATAAGCATTGTATCATAGTGAATGAAGTTCTGTTAAATACAGTCTTTTAGGAGCTCAGCTGGAACTGAGCTGCATATGTGTTATGTAGCACATGCATATGTGTTATGTAGCACAAAAATAACCTTTGAATCAAAATAAAATCTAATAGCTTTAACTTCTTGGATCAAGGGAATTAAGCAGCAGCAGATCCTTGCTGTTGATAAACTAAACTTGAAGCTGGTATGTGTTTCTAGTTACATATAGATAAAACTAATTAGTGAAAGAGTTGCTAAATATTTTTCTCCCATATTTTTTTCAGTACCTGCCTACTTTTTATTTGTAGCAGGGCTGGCTGGTTTGACTGAACTTCGCTATTAATTCAGAAGATCAGATATAAAATTATAATTGTTGATTAAAGTGTTCTCTTTTCTCCCATCTCTCAGATTTCAGTGTTTGTCTTGTCACACAACTGCTTTGGTCATTATATCCATGGTCGCTCAGTGCATGGACATGCAGATACCAATATGGAAGAAATGAATATGAACCTGAAGAGAGAAGCAGTAAGTAAACGCATTCAAGTTTATTCCTGCTCAATTATTTATTTTATATGAAGACCACACACCTTTGCATTATGGATTTGCAGTTGTGCACTACATTGAACCATGTTACTTAAAGATGGCAGCTGTTGGTATGTAAATATATGACTCAATAATTCTTTTAACTAGCTCTTCATCTTTCTTTTCTTCACTATTTCGTCTTGTTACTTCTTCATTTCGAGGATATAAAGTTCTTGTTTCTTTAAAAAGTTTTTTTCATGTATTTAAGAACCTTCTTTTCAATATTTAAGCTTTTTATAAGGTCACAGCCACATTCAAAAAGGTGCATACCAAAAAGGTTTCATAAAGAGACAGATCTGAAACATTAATACAGAAACTTGTAATCTGCCAATCAATTCTTTTATTCCATCTCCTCTACTATGGTGATACAATCCATTCTTTATAGAAATTAATTTGCGTATTTTTTCTAGTTTGTCATATATTTGATCTTTGCTGCAAGATCAGGCAAATATAAAATGTCTAATACAAGAGACTGCATTAAATTTCATGACATCTTGTATCTTTTTAGGGACAACTAAGAAAGTACCTTAAATAGGGATATTGCTATATCAATGTTAAGTGGACAGAAAAAAACATAACCATGTGAAAATTAAATCTCAAGCACTGAAATACAGAGGAGTCTTATTAATAATGGTTTTGACTTACTTGTTCCTACAATTTTTTTTCCTAATTGCTTATTTTAATATAATTTCAGGGAAAACAGGGGGCTTTCCCCATGAATATGTCAAATTTTTTATTTTCTTGGGGTTTCTGAGATGTATTAAATTGGATCTGAAAACACATGGGAAAAAGTCAGGAATTCAAAACAAAGAAACAAAAAAAGCGAGACAAGTATAGAAGAAATTATAGACTTAAAAGAAAGTTCTTCAGAATAAATATCAGAATATGTATTATTAGAAAGTAATGGACTGAACACAGGTGAGAAGAGAAATACGACTTTGCAACAGCAGGGGTCAGGATTTCATGTCATAAGGAAATCTTGCTGTAGTAGAACAAGAGTGCAGTGGATTCAAATATGTAGAGATATTAAGTATTATCTATACTGAAAGAGAGGAAATTAAAAGCTTTTGGCTATTTTTGGGTCTATGAATGACATTAATAATGTTAATTTACAATTGCTTTAATTGTATAGGAAAATCTGTGTAGTCAGAGAGGTTTGTTACCAAACACAGATGGCCAGACATTTCAGATTTCCATTTCAAGAAAAATGCGACTGCACTATGACTGGATTCATGAAACCTTAACAAGAGTAAGTGAGATATTGGTGTTCTTTAAATGTTATTTAAAATGTGAAATTTTTCTGTTAAAGTCTTGGTCTTGTTCTATTTCAGAAACGTGGTCCTACCAGGCTTTTGGACTCGTCTGCAAATACTTTTGAACAAAGCACAAGGGCCTACAATGCCATGAACAAATTTCTCAGTTCTTTTATTGATCATGTATGTATATTGACATTACTATATCAAGGAAAATACACTTATTCTAAGTACAGACTAAAAATTGCAAAGCTGAAGGACTGTAATTCCTCTTTAAGCATTTATGCTTTAAGGTTTGTTGTTAAAGATTTTATGACATACAGAACAGTTCTTCATTCAAAAAAAACCCCAAACAATTGGAGTGCTGTCCATCAGTGCAGGCTGCACTTAAAAATGACAAATCCTTTTTTATTATGTACTCCTTTTTGTCTTGGAATAGACCAGTGGGTTTTTTTTTCATTCACAAAGTTATAAGTAGCTCCACTTCACTTTGTAGCAATTTTGAAATAATAAAACAAGAAGTGTTGTTTTTCTTTTTCTTACAGGTTCATAAAGAAATGGATTATATTGTTAAAGATAAGTTGCTGCTTGAACGACTTCTTGGCATGGAGTTCATGGAACCAATAGAGAAAAGTATTTTTTATAATGGTAAAAAGATGTGTGGTATTCGTACTATTTTAAGTAGCCTGGTTTCTGTGTAGATTTCTTTCCCAGGCTTTATGGTCTAAAATGGACTTTACAGCAGGAGGGATCATTGAATGACTGCTTCTGAGGGAGGTGTTTAAGAGAAGTTCTTTAGGTTACAGAAATCCTGTTTATAAAATTGTCATTTGACTGTGATGTTTTTTATTTAAGGCAGATGAAATTCATAATCATAAACATTGATAGAAATACATCATTTGATAGTCTAGACTGCTATGGTTCCAAGAAGTTTAGATATAAATCAGGATTTCATGGCACTGAAATACACAGTTTATCATGAAAATACACCATTTCCAATCAAACTCGGACATTTTTCGAAAAAGTAGGAAGAGGAAAAAGAATATGTTTCCTGTAATTGTTTGCATATTCTTTTCACTTATAGAAGTGGTATTTTTTGATAAAATAAAGAGGTAGATAAATAGTCTAGAGTACTTTGGCTATGAAAAAGGTACTTTCACCTTAAAAGACCCATTTTCTGGGGAACCATTAAACAAGAATAATGCTAGGCTCTGAACCCCCTCCTAAATGAGGCACTAAGCATATGTTTTTATGATTGTGTTGAGTTGGGGCCAGAGCTAATAGTTACTAAAAATTTCAGTGACAAGGAAGTTACATCTTCTTCTTTGTTTAAAACAACTTCTAAAAATAATCTGATTGAGATTTCAAGAGTAAATAGAGTTCTGTGTGTGATGGGTTCATCAGTATGTGTTCATCAGTATGATGCCATTTTATAAATGAAAAGTTTGTATTATTTCTCAGTAGAATGACAGGACTATCTCTGTGTGGCCATAGAATGTCATAAATTGCTCTATCTTTGATTTTCCTTTTTCTTATCAGCTTCCTCTGCACAGACTGATGAACTCCACAAACTTGCAACTCACAGAAATACTAATTTTTTAAAATATATTCTCTTTCCATAGATGAAGGACACTCTTTCAGTGATGTTCTCTATTATGGCAATGAAACAACACTGCTCATCTTTGATATCCTGTTTTTCTCAGTTGTGGATTTAGCTTCCCAAAGTTTTGTTTTAGCAGCTGTTCTAACATATTTGCAACAAGAGGTAAATTTCAGTTTAAGAACAAAGTAATTTTTGTAAATGGGAGTCAGTATGGCAGTTTAAATACTTAACTAGATAATAAATGCAGTGAGTTAGCACTGTGCAGTGAGAGAAGATTATACTGAGACCTTATAAAATAGGTTTTTTATTTATTTTGTAAAATAGGCTTGTTAGAAATTAATTTTGTTCACATGGTGATCGTGAATGAAAAGGTTACAAATAATTTTCAGTAGAAAACAAGAATATATTAAAATTAATCTCACATATTTTATGATAATTTACAGTGGAAAGGTAGTGGAAAATGTTTTAAAAATGCTAAAGGAAATTAAGCACCTAATTCATCTTATTTATGATTTAAAGATTATCTAAAGTTGCTATTTTATGTTAGATACTGAAACACACTAGCATAAGTATTTCTTCATTAATACATGTTTGTTTTCCAAAATGTTCTTAGATATTTAGGTTTATTCGTAATACACTTGGGCAGAAGAATTTGGCATCCAAAACCTTGGTGGATCAAAGATTTCTCATTTAATTGAGAAGATGAAAAACTGTTAAGGATTTAATCATGGAAAATATGAACATGATCAAAGCGTCTCTGACCTGCGGATTAATTGTAGTGCATTTTTCAACAATGACTATGTAATGGGTTTGAAGCTTGTTATATTTTTTTATTGGGTGGTATTAAGCTTTATTTTTCTGTATTTATAGTTTGTTTTTTAAAATTTGTGAACACTAAGCCATAGGCCTTTAAAAAGAAAGGTACATGCAAATAAGACAGAAGTAAACTTACTGTTGTTATTACTAGAATAAGATAAAAATTATTTTATGGCTTTTGATATGGACCACAGACTTTGAGGCAACAATTTGAGCATCTGATTGACAGGAGAGGTTGCCAACTCTGAAATTCTCTGAAAATACTTCAAATCTTCTTTCTTTTTTTTTAAAGTTGTTTTGAGGCGTAATGTTCAGCAAATATATGTCAAATTTTATACAGTACAAGATTTATTTTGAATTAAGTTAGTGTTTCAGGAGGAATTTTTAAAGAACACTTACTTGCAGTGACTCCCACTTGAAATTTTAACGTTTCTGTCTTGTGTCACACAGTATTGTATAATTCTGTCTCTTCTCTTGGAGTTTATCATTGTTTTTCTTGTGTGTGGCCTACACATGACATCCCAAAGATGTATTTTCACTGGGGTACAGTGATGTTACAGTGATGTAGAGAAAGAGGCTATGATAGAGCAGAGGAGATGGTCATCAGCATTTAGGATTTGTTCTTGGTCTTCTGTCTTGTGATGCAGGATGTTCAGGGAAACAACAATAATTATTCCATTCACTTTATCCACAAAAGTGAAATGGAAGCAATTTTTTAAACCTTTTTAGAATTGTTTTCACAGGTGCTCATGGTCTCTCAATTTTCTGATTTTATTATCTTTAGATATAACAGAGACCATAATCATTTTACCATCATCATATTTTTGGAATTTAGAAGAGTTAATAATTACTCAAGTGCCAAGGGAGATTGTGAATGGCCTTCAAATCACCTTAAACTGAGGTGTCTACCTCCCATTTTTATCACTGAAAAGTCTCCCTACCTTTTTATACTTAATGTTTTGTCAGTAAATGGTTAAACATGAATAGTGTTTGTTGAGTTTATAGCTGTTACTTGTCTTTAGATGATTCAACAAGGGACTTACATGAGCAAAAACACCAGGAAAGTATCAGTCAACAGCATCTCATACTTATTCTGGAACAGAGACTGAGGACATGATCAGTTGAATTTAGCAGATTTCCAGTGCATACATGCTTATCTAAGTTGAAGCAGCATTGAATTTCAGATGGGTTTTGGCTTCATAAAGAGGAACATGTTCTCATGTTGTTACCATGTCATATCATACTAAACTGAGAGTAACACATAAATCTCAGTCGCTATTGCTCCACTGCATTTGCTTTTGGTGTTGCAAAACCTGTGTCACTTGCTAGTCCAGTACAGTTGTATTGAGTGATAGAATGTTCCTGCCAGTAAGGCTGTGAACAGAAAGAGAACTGAAAAGCTGATTTGCAGTGGGACATCCATTTATTAATGTGCACTTTAGCTTGGGCATTGCCATTTCATGTTTTCCTTGCTTCTGTCTGCTGATGGACACAATTCTTAGTTTGCTGGTGCACACTACGCCTCAGAAGAGGTGTGCATACAAAATTTCTAGTGGAGTGAAGTGTTGAGGATAAATAAAATTAAGGTTGTTGCATTTATGGTGAGTGTGGTAACTAAAGTGTCCATTAGGTTCTGGATCTGTTTAAACAGCCAAAAACTGTATTTCCACTGGGAGCCATGACTGTATGACCTCGTTAGTTGTGAGGTTTCTTGTCAGTGATCTACTGAGAGCCAAAACTGTAAATCAAGCTAAGGGGTCATCTGAAAAATATTCTGCAGTAGGACATTCACAAGGCAAAGTTAGCCTCACCTGGAGTCCATGTATTTATTTGGTGGATATATTTGCATAGCTTAAGTAAACTTACGTCCTTACAGTCCTTACTTTACAGTTCTACTGCAAAGTCAGTGTATGAGAGGAAGTAAAATCGTCGTTGTGTGACCATATTTACTCCAGCTAACATGTGACTCAAGGGGTGTAGGGAGTTGCTGTGGTCCATTAATGAGCGAGGATGACCTGGTACAGTGCCCTAATACTGGTCTTTAGACCAATAGAACTGCACATCACTGTCAGTAGTCACAGGCACACTTGTTCTCTCTGAATTCTGGTGATGTGTTCATGATCATGAAGTTTTTCCAGGGAACAGAACTGCACCTCAACAATACCTTCTCCAGACTGGTCAGATTTATGACCAACTCCAGTCAGAGTACCTAAACTGACTAGACTTGGGTGAATCAGAGAAAGTTTGAAAGCAGAATGAAGATGTGGTTGTGCCATCTATAGATGTGTGGTTTTAATTAGTTCAGTATTTATCAGTTCAGTACCAGCAGACATGGAGACATTTCAGTATGTGGGCTCTCACTCTACCCTGTTCTCAATGCTTGTGCTAACCAGGTACACCTCTCCATGCAAAACTCCTGCTTTGAGTTTGCTTTAGATATTCCTTTAATTATCTGCTGCACAGTAGGGCACATGAAAGCTTTAATGACCTTGCATTTTGCAAGAACTATTGCCAAAAGCAACTCTTCATAACAGATAAATGATAATCTAAAAACATTTTGTCAAAACAGTTCAGTCACTTGGCCCTCTCTCTTCAGTGTACATACTACTCTGTTTTGCTTTCTTTTTCCAGATCATTTGTCTAAAATGTTAATATAGCTAACATAGGCACTCTCCATGATTTAGGAAATAATTACAGGAGTCAAAAGCTCCAGCAATTCTTAGAAGCTTTTCTTCACTCTTGCTGTCCAATGAACTTGGAATGGGTTGACTGAGCTTTATTCCCCTATTCTTTGATATTTGTTCAGGAAATACCAAGCTTGATATTTGTTCAAGAAATATCCCTTGTGATTGTATTACCAGCTTAATGTTTTGGGTTTTTTTAATCAATATGCATCTATAATGTGTTGTTCATGTGACAAGTGTCTTTCAGGTTTCTAAATGTTCTGTTTGCGCACATGGCATTTCAGTCTCCTGTCTGTTTCTCTGAGCAATAAAAAAAAGTCAAAGATTTGAAATGGGTTTTTTCCCACTCATTAATTGAGTTGACCCAAACCTACAACATGTTTCTTCTTCTATGCACATGAGAGTAAAGCCAGAGGCTTCTGCTGGCTCTACAGCCCGGAGAAGCTCTGTCAGAACAACTGTGAGAAAGGGGTTTTGCAGCCCGTGCAACAATGGAAGGTATGGTTTTGGATTGCCAGAACTAATGGCATGAGATGGTTGTGTTTTGCCAAGTTAAATACCAAATTATTTCTACAAATAATTAAAATTTGTATGTACAGGCGAGGTACAGTAAGTTCAAAAATATGTTGAAATGTTCAGGTTTCATTTACTGGGCAATGTCCTTTTACTATGACATTCATTTGAATGGTAGGGGCAGTGTGTGACTGAGGTAAACCCTACCAGAGGTGGAAGTGGAGCTGGCAGTGTGCTCAGCTTCTACCCTCCCATCAGCTGCTGCAGCACAGTGATGCCAGCCAAGCCCAGCTCAAGGGGTTTTGGTTTGCTTTTCCTGTTTTCAGCAGGAGTGTTAGAGCAGTGGGTGAAGGGGACAGTGACATTGTGACACTCCTAAGAAAATCACACGTAAATGGATGGTGGAAGGAGGTAACTACCAAACCTCTCAAAACTGGTCTCCCTCAACACTACCTACTTTTCCCCTAATGCTTTTTCTCTACCCAATATCATGCCCATTTCTCCTATACCTTTTCACTAATTAAGAGCACTGTTCAACTCTCCTGTGCCCCAAGCTGCTGCCTTCAGGCAGTGACTGACACAACCTCCTCCATCACCCCATCACTGTCAGCTGAGATGCAGATCTGCCACTCCCTTCTTGCACCTGGGCTTTGCTGGGGCAGCTGCTGCCTTTCTCCACTTCCCTGGGCAAATGGGGAGAGATGTGACCTCAGCAGGAGAATGCTGCTGAGCTGGGCAGCACTGTGTGCCAAGGTGTGCCTCAGGGTTGCAGCACAGGTTCTTTGGTGAGAAGAATGAAAATCCAAACATAGCCTTAAAAGTCAGTTTAAAAGCGTGAAGTCCCAACTTCTGTGTATGTCTAAAAGAAGGAATGAAACCAAGACACGTCAAAAAGACCCTGCTCTTTGAGCAGTGGCTGCCCTCCAGCTTTGCCTCTTCTATTGCCTACATACCATCTCCATCCCAGAACACCACCTTCCTTCCTTCCCAGCTTCGTACCCTGACACAACAGACAGATGACCCCTGTGAGTCCTTGCTGGCCCACCTCTGGCTGCCAAGGGGAGCGGGGCTGTGGATGATGTCCTGCAGGCAGGGTGGCCAAGCTGTGCCAGCCTCCATGGGCACAAGGGTGCAGGCAGGTCTGGGCTCCAGCACCCATGGGGAGGACCTGGATCCACAGGTTGGGCTGGGGATCCTGGAGCCTGTGGGACAATGCCTGGGAAACTCGGTGGGAGATGCATTTGGCTCTCTGCAAGCTGGATTACCTTTTACCCTGGTAGAGCTTCAGTAAGTTGTGATGGTCCAGAGGCCTGACCAGCTGTATCCCTTTCTGTTCCAGACTGCTTTACCAACCTACTGATGCTAATTGAGACTTGTCACCCCTTTAGTTTTCCCCTGTGACTTCAGTCACAGCAGGAGTAGCTCCAAGCCTGGGAGCTGGGGAGAGGTGAGCCAACCCTTGGGGTTAATGAGGAAGTATTTGATATTCAGAGCTTACCTGTGGAATAACCCTGCAGAGGCCAGGAGGCAGAACTGCATTAGCTGACATGGAGAATTTCCTTTTGAATGTTCAGAATTGTTTTTTGGTTAATCTGTGAAAGCTAAGCCCACATCTATCAATCTCCTCACAACATGTGGTATTCATAGAATCAAACCAGAGGCTGAGTCTGAGCAGAGAGAAGGAAATGTATTTGCAGTAGCAGTAAAGCTGTTATTCCTAGAAAGCCTGCAGAAATTAAGAGACAGATCTAGATTATTTCAGTGGTTGGGTTTTATACATAAGTTCCTTTTATTACAGAATTATCAAATTTTCATTTTACAGCTCTGTGTGTCAGGGTAGCAGAAAGGCTCATGCAGTATGGAGGAAACAGGAATGGATAAAATTAACTGTAACCCCATGGTCACCATAATCTTCTCACCCTGGTTTACAACTGCAGGGAAATAATCCCCTTCAAATCATATAAGAAATAAATCTCCAGTTCTTCCTGCAAATGCTGAATGGAGATATTTGCTTTTGGCATTGCCTGATCTCTGGGACAAGAAGAGTTGCACCAAGTGACCTCCCAAGCAAACAGCTCAGTACCTCTCGGGGCCTGATTCCTCTTCCTATCCATGCACTGCCACTGGCAGCCAACCTAGGATGAATAAATTTTGCACTTTCACGTGCTGCAGTTCCCTCTGAATCCTCTACACACTCCATGGAGCTGTTGGGGCAGCAGCCCCCCTCCGCAGCCTCTTGGAGGATGGATTTGGGCACTGACTTTGGGGCACATCCCCAGGCTGCTGCCCCACCTGCACCAGCCTTTCTCACCTCTTCATTTTCAGGCTTACCTGGGCCTGCAGAGAGCCAAGCCCCAGAAACATTGTCAAGGGGATTGCAGGAGTTAAGCTGAAATCTTTATGTTTAATAACAACAGTGCTGAAAGCCCTGTATTTATTGTACTATCCTAGAAGCTCAGAGAAGAATGACACCAGGAGAGGGACCCCTCAGGCGTTCATTTCTCCTAAAAGCACACAGTCAGAAACCACTTTCTGTTTTTAAGACAGTTTGAGACAGGAAAGGAAAAGGCTGCATTTCCCATTTGCAATGTTTTCTTTTTTTCATGTGTGGGGAGCTGAGCTTCACTGTTGAAAAGACAAAAATTACTCTCCTGTACCTTGTAATGCAAGTTATTCTCTCTACAAACACTGGAAAATATTACTGCATGGTCAGGCACATGACAGGACATGCAGATTGCTTTCTGTGGAGATTACAATGCAGTGAGTGTTGTGACATGGGGCATCCAAAAGCTCACTGCAGAATTTGATGAGACTCTGGGTTCTCCCCACATCATCTGAAATCCACAGGGACAGGGAGATACACCTCTTCATAAGGATGGAGGCAAAGCCTGACAAATTTATCTGTGTAGACATGGTTACAGTTCTTAAAAAAATTTTAAAAAAAATTAAAAAAAAAAAAAAAAAAAAGAGAGAAAGAGAGGATATGGCTGCTTGACTTGCAGAGGCAGCTGCAGCTCATTGGTGGCTAAGACTGATATTGCTGCATATTATTTCTCTTAGGTGACACCCTGTCTTTGCATTTGCAGAAACCCCAGTGCCATACCGTTTGGAAGGCAACACAATTGAATTCCTTTGAAGGCTGAAGATGCTGTGATGAGGCTCAGGGATTTGTGAGCATGGTGATGGGAAAGTGCTGGGTCTGAGACCTGTGGATCAGGACCATCTGGTCTATCAACAGGAAGAGCAGGATCCTACAGCGATGCTGTCTGGTTTGCAGCTGCAGATGTGCAGCTGTGACACCCCTGTTATACAGGTTGCAAGGAAAGGTTGGCTATCAGTGAGGAAGTTTTGCTTTCTCACCCCAAATACTGTGAGCAAACCACAATTTCCTCAATCTCTTTAGCTGTTTAGAGCAAGCATTGCTCTCCAGAGATTTATTTCTGACAGTCTGAATAAATGCAGAGAAATGTTTTGATGACACACTTCTTTGAAATAATAATATTCATTGCCCATGCTCAGCAGACATGAAGCCAGA
Source organism: Muscicapa striata striata (assembly GCA_030060385.1). Taxonomy (NCBI): domain Eukaryota; kingdom Metazoa; phylum Chordata; class Aves; order Passeriformes; family Muscicapidae; genus Muscicapa; species Muscicapa striata. Next base: position 1,349,934 of record JAREIS010000233.1, read on the forward strand.
AGAGACCATAAGGTAATGGAACCTCCCTTGGTGGCCACCCAGGGCTCTTGGCTCCTCTGCACAGTCACACTGATTCTCCTCCCTTGTCATCAAGGGAAACGCCGCCTTCGCAGCAACCATTGCCACGGAAGGGCTGGGATTCTTTATGATGCAATTAAGTAGCAGACGTTTAAATGTATCTAGACGGGAGAACAGAAAGGAGTTTGTCTGCTCTGGGGAAGGATTTCTGTCTCCTGCTTTACCTGGGAAAGCTTGAAATGGATGCAGTAGGTAAGGACAAAAGTTAGAGAATTCAGAAAGCTCCACCTCCCACCAGTGATTGCCATGCCATCCATAGTTATAAAAGCTGTACTGGAAACCACAGTGTATAATTAGAGGAAGTGGATGTTTTCACATTCTCTGCTTGTGTGTATATGCAGGAAAGTAAAATCTTGACTGTTCTTCTCACCCCTTGTCAGTCTCTCGGCTCAAGGATGGTGTAATAGACATCTGCAAGGAGCATGAGCCTGCTCTGCAGATGCTTGTGCCTGGAAATAAACACCTCTAGAGCCCAGCTCACAGCTGGGAACAAGACTCAGTCCCTGATATTATCTGTGCAGTGGATCTAGCTGGGCAAATGGCTCAGAGGGTTGTTGGTGAGCAAGGAACCCTGGCAGGGTTTGCTGTCCTGCAGGGCCAGGAAGATGCTGGTGGCACCAGGTGAGGAGGAGCCAGGCCTGGGAAGAGGGGCCTGGAGCAGCAGGCCTCAGTTTTGCACAGAGACACCAGAGCAAAGCACAGCACAAGCCACGGATCATGAGCTCTTTCAGCTGTTTTTTGGCATTGCACAAATGCAATGCACATTCTTCTGCAGCCCCTTTGCTGGCAAGGAGAACAGTAAATGTGAATGCTGAACACAAGGTACCACCCCATCCCTGGCTGCCAGCAATCTGCACATCCAACAGGGAAAGCTGGGACTGCAGCGAGGGTCCTGAGCAAATGCAGCAGAGACAACCACCCAGTGATGACACCTTCTCACATGGTTTTGTATTCAGACCTTAGCTAAGAATTACCAGATTCCCCTGTCCCAGCAAATACATGAGAAAAGTGCCCGCAGTCCAGGAGGTTGCCATCTTCCAGCTTTTCCATATGACAAATGCATAGGAGATCCACAGTACAGAGGGCTATATGCACCAAATTAAACACTGTGGGAGGATTGGAGCCATCAGCAAGGTGGGGAGCAGAGAACAACGTCTTGTAGGGCTCCCAGCAGTCAGTCTGGGTAACCCCAGAGTGCATTTTCTTCCTGCAAACCACCTCTGCAAACAAAACTTACAGCCCCCAGCAGGGAGGCCATGCTGGCAGGTAAAAGGTACCTGGCCCCCAGGTGTTTGTAACCATTAGCCCAGGAGTCAGTAGGGACCAGTGACCTTCCTGGCCCCAAGTTACTGCTTAAGAGTTTAAAGGAGGGATGTAAGCAAAGATAAAATGCTCCAAAGCTCATATCCTTATCCAAACTCTGGGGATGCTGCAGGTCTGTGTCTCCTTTGTTGCTAAGGAGTGATTTAGCTAAAGGAAAGGGGAAATCACCCCATTTGCTTTGGCTGGAAATGGTTTTCTCAAAGAAACCCACCAAGCTCATGCTGAAACCCCAGTGGTGGCCTGATCCTCCTTGCTGTGTCATTGCACAGGCTCTTGCACAGTTTGCTCCCAAGGCAATTATTTTTAGGGTTAATTTCTGAGCAAGGGAAGGTATTAAAGCTCCCAATGAACTACACTATTAAATACAATTTCCTCTGGGTTTACACACACATAAAAAGGTTGTACTTAAGCCAAACCTGGAATAGAAATGTTTCAAACAACCTCCCTCTTGTTTGCTCAGTCCCAGAGCAGTATTGATTTAAGAATATTGTCTTGATGGTAACCTGTTGGAAAAGTTTAAATTCCTTTCACAACCTGGAGAGAAAAGGGGGCCTCTCAGTGAAGGTTCTTCCTGGCAATGGCAGGGGTTGGCACTCCTCAGGCAGCCATCATGCTCATTAATTCTGCTGGAAGGCTGCACTGGCCCATCATAGGAAAAACAGAGGGCTTTGGAAAAGTGTGAATTAAAGTAGCTGGTAATTCCCCATTTGGCTGTACCTGAGCATGCAGGTTTAAATGAGATACAGCTTCAAAGCAGCGATTTTGGAAGGCTGTGCCAGTGCTGGAGCCCTGCTGGGGTTGGGCTGGCTCCTGGGTCAGGGAGCTGCACTCCAAGACGCAAAAGAGAGCTGAAAGGGGCGATGCATGCAGGGGCATCTCTGGGAGCTGTAAAGCTGTGGGACAAAAGGCGCACAAGTGCGAGCCGTGGAGGCTGGAGCAGGAAGGGTGTTTCCAGCATCCCTTCCTCCCTCCAGCTGCCGCTCCCAGCGCAGCCGCAGCTCGGCTCGCACACCCCCGCCACCCCGCCGCCTCCCAAAGGGCCCTTTGGACAGGGAAGCGGCGCTTTCTGTAGGATCAAAGCCATTGCGCAGCACCAGCTCTGCTGCCAGCCCGAGCCCTGCCCGGCAGGAAACTCCTCGCAGCTGCAGCACGGGGAGCCGCAGAGGCTCTGGCTGCTGGCCCGGCGCCCGAGGGACACGGAGCAGCTGTCACACTGCTCTTGGACGTGTGCTGGGGGCTGCTTGGCTGTCGCCCCAAACTTCTCTTCCCTTCCAAGCTCACAAGTCCACTCCTTCATCCTAAGGACACTTCCTCACTTTATGCAAGACTCCGAGCGTCTCCCTGCCCTTGTGTCCCACGGCAGGCAGTCCCACTGCCTTGCAGCCTCCTCACGGGGCCAGGGCTGGCCACTGGGAATGGTGCAGCTCTGGCCACCACCATCCTGTCCAGTTACACTCCATTGCTGACACAGGCCAGGCCAGACAAAGCCAAGCGTTTTCTTGGACACACTTGGCTCAGGGAAATTCTCCATCCAACACAGGACATTGTTTTGTTTCCTGGGATAGAGAGGACTGAGCCGAAGAGGGTAAAAACATCTGGGAACATAGGAGAAATGCCTTTTGATGAAATAAGCTGTAGTTTTCAAAAAATACCTGGGTTGAATGCTGAAAGTTTTGGTGTGGAAATTTCTGTGATGCAACTGCAGCAGAGAGTTGGGGATGCCCACAGAGAATTGTGGTTGAAACATTCCAGAACACTCCCAAATACTTTGCAAAATGTTGTATCACCTCTTTGCCCTCAAATATCTGCTGTGCACTTGGAGATCCCTGGCCCAAGCCCTCTCTGTGCAGCCTGCTCTTGTACAAGGACAAGTTGTAGCCTAAATACTGCCTTTCCAACAGCAATCCCAGTGATGCCAGCAGGGTTTCAGTGCTGAGGCTTCTTCAAAGTGAACAAAAGCATGACCTCACCTGACCACCCCATTCATCGGCTGTGTGTCAGACTCTCCTTCTGCTGGCTGCCGAGGGACCAAAGCCAAAGGAACAACCTTCCACTTCTGCTTGTGACAATCTCCCCACTGAACTCCAGTCAAGTTATTTAAGTGCCCAACAAAAGTGTAAAATGTATATTAAAGGTACTTTGAAAAAACGTAGGAATAGGATCTCAGTGAGGGAAAGGCATAAACGTGAAATATAGTCTTAATTAAAGCCAATCTCCCTGTAATTATTTCAAGTTAATGGTCATTTTGTAATGTCATGCCTACAATAATCTGAGTTAATATTCTTTTATGTATATGTTATATATTGTTATATGGAACAGCATGCAAATCACTTTGGGGTTATCAGTTTGTTGTCATCCCCATCTATATCTTATTATATCTTTCATTCCGAAAGTATGAATTGAGGCAAAATAGCTAGACCTTACCAAAGCCCCAGTTATTTTAGATCAATTATGATCAGAAATACACTTCCATGAAACCATGGGGCCATATAGACACCTGCATACATGTACATTCCCTGGTCACGATCTCAGTCAATTCAGGGGCTAAAACCACATTTTTTCTCACCCCCAGCATAGTGAAATGTAAATAGGCCACTTGTTTTGCTGCTGTGCTCCATGTATCAGGCACAGAGGGTCCAGAAGTTAGTGCTTAGCTGGCAATTTTGCTGATAATGAGGGAGGCAGAGCAGCCTGTTCATTTACAGCCACATCACCTCTGCTGACAGAAGTAAAAATGGGCTTTTGTCAACATCAATAAACAAATTAGAAACTGCTCTGGAGAGACAGAGCTCTGGTAGCTCTATTGCGTCAACAGCGAAAGGAGGGGAGGGCCAGGCCCTTCCAGCCACTGACTGCAGGGGATGAGACCTGGCTGCCTGTAAGGCTGCTCCTCTCTGCTGCTGGCCTGGTGTGAAGGCAGCTCGGGGACCCTGGCCAGGTGCAGACAGAGCAGGGCTACGCTCACTGGATACGGTGGCTCAGAGTTTGATGGCCTGGCTCTCACTGCAGCTCCACCAGGCAATAATTGATGTCCTACAGATGGCAGGAATTTTCATCAAAACAATGGGTTTTTATCAGAAAATGCCAGTTCATCAAATTCAGCAGGCTTTGAACCAGCAGAGCAGTTTCTAATGAACTTCTGAAAAAAAAAAAAAAACCAACAGATTTTTTTCAGGACCTGTCTCATTCTTTCCTGGTTTCTTGAGCTGCACAGTTGCCAAGGACTCACAAGCTCCACAGGGCTACCAGTATTTCAGACTTTTTATTTTCTAGGGATGAGAAGCCTGGAAAGGCCTAGCATGACTAGGGCTTATAGGTCCCTGCAGAGCAGGACAGAGCTCAGCATCCTGGAAGATATCCTGTGATATCCTACCACACCAAGGACATAAAGATTCCAATGCCCAGGGAACAAGGAGCCTTGACACATTGACAAAGACTTGGATTACACAGAATGAAATTCCTGGACTAAAGGAAGTTTATAGGAACACCCTAACCCTAAACCAATTAAAACCCCAGGATCTCCATTCAGGTGTCATATTATCAAAACTTCATTTTGAAATCAAACATCTCCTTTGTTTTCTGTGAGGAACAGACCCACCCCTCAGAAAGGAGAATGCTTGTGCTTTTTAACTCTCTATTCTTTCCTCTCACTTCTTGCAGCTTCTGCAGGTTTTCCTGTATATTTCTTATGGGAAAATACATTTCCCTCAGTGCTGCCCTCATGGTATTAAGGGCACATAATTTGTTGTTTTATCCAAGTGCTTATCTCTCCTGTGTTTGATGTTTATAAGAGCTATTTGCCAATGATTTCCAAAGTGTTTTAATAACAGGTGTTGCTTCCTTTATGTATGCCAGAGTGAAATTGCCTGTATGATATCCAGAGATAGGGCAAATAAGGGATGCACTGCTCTGGCTGTGATAGTCTCTTCTTCTATACAAATGTCTCCTTCCACCACCCAGGGCGAGACTGGATGTCTGATTGGGTGGGTCATTTTAATGCTGCTGGAGGGAGCAAGGCTACTCTGTGCAGTCCAAAGGCTTTTCATGCAAGGAGACAAATCCACAGCCCTCATTGTCTTACCTGTGCAGAGCTGTTTCCAACCCTCAGCTCAGAGAAAACTGGTCCCCTGGGCTCACATTAAGATGACATTCATGGCATTTTGTAAACAATGCAGGTGCCTAGCTCTGACAGACACACAGGCACAAGGCACACACTTATAACCTTCCTCACAACTTAAAGTGCTTCCATTGCAGTTTCTGGACTTTTACCTGTGGCTAACCATCTGCTCAGTTATAAGGTTCAGCTTGAACTCCTCATTAACAACCATATTAGATATCTACACATTCCTCCAGAGCTCTGGTTCAGCCTTACATGGTGCTGGTGGGCATAAAGAAGCACCAGCTGCAAAGGGTGTCAGACCCAAGCTGAGAGCAGAGGTGTCCTATGGTTCCACAAGGTTTGGAGGAAAGGCACTAAATAAATCCCCTTTCTTTTCCATGAGGGAAGTAAAAGCAGCGAGTGACACAGGGAGCAAGAGAAAAGAACATGAGGAAAGATTATGGGGAGAGAAAAGATTTCCCCATTGTCATCACCGAGGCTTTGTGCCTGCAGCAGAGATTATGAGATGACTTCTGATGTCAAATAAATCATGGCCTCATGCATCACCCTATTTTTCTTACAATTACCTAATTACCAGATCACCTTGTGCATTAAAAGCACCTGCCTCAAGGTTGTAATATTGTATCTTCAGCAGAAACAAGCAGAAATCATCACCGTGCTCAGCATGGTGCTTTTTTTGGTCAAAAAAACATCAGAAACAGAGGCAGCTCAAATGACAATGCAGGCCTCTGTAACCAGGTGGCCACCCCCTCAGAAACAGAACAGATGCAAAAAATAAAATGTTAAGAAGAGGTTAAGATTCAATAAATGGAGAGAAAAACACTTTGATTTGGGGACTGGCCTGTCCTTTTTCCATCCTGAAGCCATAGGTTTACTGAACTCAGAGACAGAAGACTGCTCAGTCCTTCATCACTTTCTCTTTGGTTGTCTGCTTTTGTTGTGTTTGCTACTGGCAAAGCAAGTTCTGCACTCAGTCATTCACATCCAGTTGTCATGAGAACTGATCAACCAGACACCTTGCACAGAACATGCCTTTACTGTTACTGACCCCCATCTCCAGCAGTACTTCACTCTGGGCCTCATCAGATTTCCATCACAGGAAAATTTGGGCACTCCTTCCAGTACTTTGATTTTGATTAAAAACATAGCTTTAGTTCTACTCATAATTTTGAAGAACTTGGATAATTTTAACAGAGCTTTAAGAAAAAAATCACATGATTTTCATCTTCTAATCACTGCATCGAAGCTTGAAAAACTATAGATTTGCTATGGTTCATGTTTCAGATGAGGGCTCAATGCCAATTTGCCATTGGGAACTACAGATAAAGCAAATATGAAAGAGTTAATGCAGTCCTGTGTGTTCAGCACAGAAGCCAAACATGCTGTTTCAAGGCACGTTTCAGACACAGCTACATAACTCATTTGGAAAGGAAAACTCAGCTACAGTTTGAGAGAATTCAGTGCTACCTGGAGCAATGATCACTTGCTCTCTTAGTGGAACTTTATCAGAAAAACAAAAACATCCTTAATATTCCTAGCACAAACCTGGCATGGATCCAAAAATACTTTACCTCTGAGTAACTGGGGAAATGAGCTTTTTCCACCGTGCGTTCTCCTGCAGTGACTCACCAAGGAACTCAGCCCCCAGTGTAAGGCATCCTTGCACAGTGATCCATCAGGAGCAATGCTCAGCCAAGCATATGGCATCACAATCACAGGCAGCAAGCAAGCTGAAGATTCATTTCACCATGGGTATGAAATGAATATTTCATTATGTCCACTATGCAGATGAGCTGGGCATGTAACCTCAGAGAGTTTGATTACAATATTAAAGCATGGTGAATGCTGGTTTTCCTAAAAGTTCTACCAGTATTTTAAATATTCAAAACAAAGCTCTGTTCATGTCTGTTTGTGGTGGTTTGTCCCAAATGACCAGGGGATCCCTACTGTAAGGCACATACATGCATAATCCTGTCTGGGAATAAAATTCCAGGAAAATATTCACAGGACAAAGGCTGGCCCTACGCCAGCTTGTGCTGTGAGTGTTCCCTCCCACCCACCATCTCACGAGAATAAAGCATATTTATTCTCACTACTGTATTAAAGAACAGATTGCTGATTGTTTAGCAAATCCTATGGTAACACATACCTTCAAGCTGAAAAGGCACAGCTGGATGATGGAAAAGAGCCAAGAGGACAAGCAGACCTGCTTTCCTCCCTTTTCCCTTTTCCCCAGGTCCCCTCACCCCAGCCCAGCCACCCCCTGCCTCCTCTACGGGCAGATTCAATTCACTGAACCAGCAGTATACAATGCAGGGAAAAAAAATAGCCATCTATTTCCAGCTTTGGAAGTTGTGTTGTGCTGGCAAAGGGTCTGTGAAGCGTGGCAGGCGGCACAAGGAAGGGGCTGGGCGGGAGGTGAGCAGTGCGGGAGCGCGGTGAGGACGCTGTCGCTGCTGTGTCGCTGAGCCGCTGCCCCGCTCGGGCCCGTGAGCGGGGGACGCGTCGGGCACACCCAGAGGTGCCGAGTCCTCACCTGCAGGGCGGTACGAACCAGCTCCCAGCCTGCTTTGTACTGACTCAGGAACCTGACAAAACCCCTGAATCATTGCCAACTATTCATGTGTCATTCTTGATGCCTTGGAAAGCAGCTCATGGAGACAAGTTGTTCTGACAGTAAGAAATACCTTGTTGTTGCTCAACTAGGGGAGAAGGCATTTGCTTTTCAGAGGATATTCCATGAAGTCCTTGACGATTCCTGCTTACCAGACACCATCCTGAGACCTATCCAAACCACGCAGAAGTCAGTGTTAAGACCTGCCAGCTGCAGTCAGTCACACTGGGACCTCTGTTTTTCTGTCAAAATAAATGCCAACATAATGCAGGTCTTTACATGCAATATATCCTATATAAAGGGAAGGTTTCAGTGTACCTGTTTACTTCTGGTATATACTTTTGCAATGAATTAAAATGCCAAACTGAATTTCAAGGACTCAGCTGAAGACATGCACAGAAGGCATGCAGACTGGGTGCAGGAATTACCATGTCACTCACTGATTTTGGGGAAAACAAGACAATAGAAAACGTCCCTCACCTCACGCTTTCTCAAGCATTTTTAAATGAATGTGCAAGATCTTTCATATCACAGTTAATTTCAGAGATGGAAATGTTTCTCCCACTGTACCAGACCAAGAGAAGCAAGGTAAGAAATCAGAATTACAATACCATAGTGCCAGTTTCTGAACGCAGCTGTGACTGTGGCAATCTTCATTCACAGTATTTGACTGAGACTGTAGAAGAATAGTGCACTTAGCAAGCTTGAATAAATCACTACATCACCATTACAAACATTACAAAGACATGAACTTCTACAAAAATAAAGCTTTATAAGAAATTTGTATTTTAAGAAATCATTTGACATTACTTCTGCATTGTCTGTTCATGTACTTGGCTTTTCAGAGTAGTCAAGCATTAAGGGAGATACATTTCAAGGTTTCAAGGGCCAGGCAAAAAAAAAAAAAAAAAGAAAACTAAGTATTAACATAAATTCTAATACAATGCCCTGTTCCTGTACAATTACCATTGAAAGCTGATACTGTCAGCAACAGTATTTTGCTTTTCCTGGGCTGTAAAAAGTGAAAAGGGGGCACTGGGCCAAATTCTTCTCTCACTTATATGTGTGTTTTTCCCTCCCACCTTCATTGGCGTCAGCAGCCTCAGCTTGCTGCATTGTCATGGTTCTGAGTGTTCCCCATACAAAAGCTCAACTAAAGGAGTAGTCTGGTATTAACGGAAAACAAAACAAAACAGAAGAAATGGATCAATATAGCACATTTCCTCTCTGCATCCAGCTCCCCTGATATTCTGGGCTGTCAGGGAGTGCTTCACTCACCAGCTGCTCCCTGGTATGTGGTACAAGCCTGTTGTTCATCTCTGCTTCATATAACATTTTTCTCTACTCTTCAGGTACAGAAAGTAACTGACAGAAGATAAAGCAAAACAATAAAAAATAATAATTTTCAAACATCAAAACCAAACGTTTCTTAATAGAAGTATTTGGTTTGAGAAAGCCAGTGGACAAGTTTTTGCTTGCTACTAGTTTATGTCCAAGAGAAGCCAGAGAATGCTCTGGGTGCTGTAGTTATTTCAACATTCACTATACCAATGCATCATGTGGAGCAACTGCACCATACATGTGTTTGACAAACACTTAAGTGGTTTACTTAAGTAGCCACAAAAGTCTGGTTAGTGGTGCTTGAGTGCAACAAAGAAGGCATTTCTTGTTCACAGGGATGGGCACATTTCTGGCAGGACTCATCACTGAATCCCAACCGGGTCAGAGATATCTGGCTTCCCAATATCACACTACATCTGGTGATTTGGCCTTGGTAACAAGACTAAACAGGCTTGGCCACAGTAATAAAACAAAAGGTAAAGGTGGCAAGGCAAGGCACTTGGCAGAATTATGATTGCTGCAGGCAAGAAATCATGAAAACATGGTGGCCTGCACTGTGAGTGCTGTAAAGATGGCCTTAAGGAATGACCATGGAAAATGGTACAGGGTGGGAAGAGACTCAGTTATGCTATTAGTCCCTTTTCCCTTAAGTTTTCTTTGAAACTTTTTTTTTTTTTTTTTTTTTTAAGAAAGACCTGGCAACAAAACAACATTTTTGAACTTTTCTTTACTGACATGACTGGAATGTTTGGGCGTGAGCCTTGCTGCAGTATGTGTTACAGGCTGGACACTGTGCAGCAAGTCCCATGCCTTTGAGCACAAGCTGGGCACAGGAGTGCGCTTCTTGTGCACATGGGAGCCCTGATTTTTGCTGTCTGGAAACAGTTCAGAGTTGTCAACGACACAGATTGGCTAATCAAAACTCCACATGGCTGAAGGACACACACACACTGACCTTTACTACAGCCTGGGGAATGCTGCAGCAGCCTGAAATGACTTTCTAGAGTTGCTCCCACTGTTTGAGATCTTTGGAAGTACTGGCAGGGATACTGTGCCTCTGAACAAAGCACCTTTTAAATGTGTACTTTTCAGAGAGAAGGGAGGGATTATCTCTGATTCAACAGGGCTTTCAGATACCCTTTCCAGATTACTACTGTGGTTTCATTCAGTTATGCAGACTTCAAATTAAAAGTTAATGAAAACTAACACACTTCTTATTTCTCCTGAGGCAAATTTGCTCTCCTATTCAGACGGCTGAGAAAAGCAAGTCAGAAGAAAATGCCTCCTTGTCTGACAAAGGGTGCAGGGATTCTGAGAACTGCCTGGCAGCAAATTCCTGCATCAATGCCGTTGCTGTAATTTTGAATCAGTTGTGCTCATTTTCCAAGTGTGCTTTATAGCCACCTCCCACATGGCAACACATGAGCAAGTAAAGTATCATTAGCTCTGATGGGCACTCTTTGTCTTCCCAGGAAATGACTAAATGCTATCCTCAAAAAGCTGAGCATTGGAGAGAAATTACAGACTCATGTTTGGCACAGAGGGTGGTGTTAGCAGCTGTACTGACTGCCTGCCAGGAGCTGTCTGCCTACAGAACATGCTGTCTTCCAGCTGCTCGACCTAAGATAGTCCAAGAGGATAAGAGCAGCGTTAGAGAAGTGAACGGATTTTCTGTTTGCAGATTTCTCTTGCTTGGTTTTATAGCTCTTTTCTGGGGAAAGTGAGCTTGCAGCCAGTCTTCATATAATGGCAGATTGATGATGTGTTTCCTGGATTAACCTAAGGCACTGCTTTTTGACTCAGGGCAAGGTGTCCATTATTAACATGCAAGAAAAAACCTCCACCCTGTGACTCATATATCTTTCCCACTGATACATGCAAATACAAACCAGAATGACTTGAATACAGGAAAATAATTGTTTTGGTTTGGTTTTTTTTTTGCTAACACCTTTAATCCCTTACGCTTCATAGACCCTGTCCTCCCTTATTCCAGCTCTTCTTTTAGCTGTTCCTGTTTAATCCTAGCAATCGCCTTGAGTCATGATACTGGGTATAATGCAAGAGACTCACATGTACAATTCCTGTATAAAAAGTTACTGTTGTTCTGAACACAGCAAAAAGCAGGTGAACAGCAAGAGCCCACCTGTGTTTACATTCAAGCCCTTTCCAGGAAGCCCTTTGCCCCAGTGTTTTCCTTCCCTTTCAGTGCCATGTCCCTGAACTCAGTTTACTGTGCCCTTTGCATTTCTAGCCTTTTTTTTAATAGTCTTTTTTCCCCCCTCTCTCACCTGCACATGTATGACTCCACAATTTTTGGCTTAACCACTTTCTGTCTGTATCATTTACCAGTACACTGCATTGCAAGCCTATCTGGGAACATGCTGTTACTTAATTTTGTGATATTGGTGCAATATTTGGAGAGGTGGATTGTACTGGTTTGGGTTTCAGTAATCAGTCATTTAACTGCTTCCTCATGCCAAACTAATTTAATGTATTTTTTTTCTCATCACAAAGCTTTTTCTTACTATTTTCAACAAGAGTTGATGTGATCACAATTTGATTACATTTTGCTGCATGAAAAGGGAAGTAAATTAGAATTGCACACATTAATTTTGCAAATGGCCACAATGATGCTGGGATAGCTCCACAGGCTAACAGAGAGAACAAAAATCACTCCCAGGGTGTGGTTTTGTATTCCCTCCTGCTCCCCTGGCCCACTGCAATGCCCTTCCCTGCTGCCAGAGACTGCTGCCTGCCCTGCTCTGCGTGCTGAGCAGTTGGTGGAGCTGTGCCCTGAACTGCTCTGTGAAATGATCCAAGTTTAGAAGTACTTCTGGGAGAGTTCAGAGCACTTTCACTTTAAAGTATGGCTGGATACACTTTTTTTATGGGTGGAGACTTGGAGGACCTCAGAGGGGACATGACATAAGAAGCAAGAAAGGTCATGATGGTACAGTTGGATAGCTTAAACCAGACAATAGACAGAGTGAACAGAAAAATAGTGATCTGCCTTAGAGACTCCAGGGTTATCTGTTCTTGTACTTTTAACCTGCATGGCATTGGTATGACTGAGCCAATTTATACAAGGGTACAGTGACACATCACAACCCACATCACTGGGTAGATCAAAGCCCTCTGTGCACTTTGACCATGAATCTTACATCTCCCATTGGGATCAAATGGTAAGGGAGATTAATTGCTGTGAACACTGAAAATGAATGAGCACGAAGACTGTGCCTATGATGATAATACTTGTGAATGCATTTGTTTTCTAGTATTGAAAATAAATATTTTATTCATTATCTCATGGGAATGCATGAGCAACACATTTAAAAGAAAAAAAAATGGTGTGCTACAGCAATTTGCTAAGGAAACTGAAATAGTGAGTTAGGTGAATCAGTCCTTGATAACCCAAACTGTAATTTAAAACGCAAATGCCTTTCTGAGCTCATCTATTCTGAGCTGGATAGAGCCCAGCATGTTTCAGTTTTAAATAACTCATTCCCATGACCTTTGCAATTCACTACCTTACACAACAGTGCAAAAAAGAGCCTCATACACATGACTCAGGCTGCCTTAGGGTTCCTGAAATTTAAGAAGGCAGCCTACATAACATGATCACAAGCAAAAGGAAAATAAAAGACAGCTTATATAACATCCGGACAAATTGAACAAACCTCTGTAGTTACACAAGGCTTCAGGCTCCAGAGATGCATCCAAAGTTCAAAGAAGTTTCAAAGAAACAGCCTGATGTGGCTGGTGTTTAGCCCCAGTGTTTAAAGTCAATACTAATAGAATAAATAATCCTTCTTCTTAAAATACTACTCTAAAACACTTAGCTTGCAATCTGAACTTGCTCCAGGGCATTTGAAACACACTGAATAAAATGATCATGGGGAAGGAATAAGGTGCCTGGACTGCTAACCTGCAAGCCCAAAAAGTTTGCAGGAAACACATCCTGAGCTCCTGAGAAGCAGTAGGGTAGCAGTCATCTTGTGCTTACTGAATGTCCTCCCAATGCTCCTAGATCTTTATGGAGGTTCCTCGGAGGCACAGCCCGTCTGTGGGGGAACATGTGATCTTGCACCACCTCCCTGGCCTCTGCCACAGGGACATCATTGAGCTGTGCAACTGAATATGCAGGTTATTCAGACTTGCAAGCCAATTCCAGCCCTGGGCTGGAATCCAGATTCAAAGAAAGCACTCCAGTGCCAATGCAGAGCCAAATTAGAATGGGAGATCTCTAAATGACCTTACAAAAAATTCCCCAGGAGAAGAAAGGCACCTCTAAAGCAGGCCTGCTGGAAATGATCACAGTCAGGCCTTCTCTTTTGATTAAAAGCCTGGCACAGGAGTACACCTTTGCTCTGCTGAGACAGCCAGGATCTCTCAGAGGGACTTGGCTGCCTCCAGTTCCTGAATACTATAAACAAAGCTCCAGATCCACTTTTAAGACACAGTGTTGCTCCTTCTGCTTGTTCCTATGTAACAGCCTAATAGCTAAAGCTTTTAACTGCAAAAGGCTGGTATAATTGTCACCTTCATTCCACACTGCCTCTTTTTCCAGATGAGTCCTGTTACTGTCTGGCTGCCAATCAGCTGAGGCCAGAGCAGTGCCCTTACCATGCAGTGAAGACTGGTCACTCACACAAGAATCCACGACTCCTTGGCTCAGAGGCAGCAAACGAGACTCTGTAACCTTCTGCTTAGGACACTTGCCTGGAAGAATAGCATACTGGATCTAATCAGGAAAGGGAAAAGGTTAGAACAAATATGTGTTTGTTTAAAAATAGAAATGAAACATACAGAATGAAGCAAATAGTAAATACTTATGTAGATAGGGTAACTTGAGATACTAGATCTATTTATCAACCAAGGAAACCAGTAACCTAACTCATCTTTTTATCTACAGAAAAAAAAAAAAAAATTTCTTTCATATACAAACCCCAAAGGCTACAAGGCTACAAGGTCTTATTTTCCCAGCATTTAGGTAAGGCTACACTGAGAAAGGCAAAGAGGAATGAGGATGTAACTCCCTTGTTACAAGTGGAAATGTGACCTGATCTAACCCTGGGCCCCAAGACACCTAAGTGATTGGTTCAGAGCCTACTCTTGGGCTTTAAATTGAAATTTTTAATTTTGTCTTCCATAACTACTTTCCACTTCAAAGTACCCCCTCATGCAAAGACAATATCAAGTAGTTGGCAATGATTGCTCTTCCTCATTGCTGGAGAAATTATTCATCTTTCACATTTGCATAGAAAGATTACAACTCAAGCCAGCTGTTTCTTCAGACCATCCATTAGCTTCCCTCTCTTGACTCCATTGACCTCAAGTAAAGACAAAAGGTGGAATTCAATTACTAGCATCTGAGCAATCTTTTATTTTGGGGTATTATATCTGATAAAATGAACCCAGGATATCATTGTTCCAGCACCATTAGGTAAACAGTATTTTATCTGTTGAAAAGTGTAAGCTATTCTCTGCATGGAAAAATGCAGAGGGCAAATTCCCCTCCCAGTTTTGATCTCCACTATTTCCCCTGAAGTCTACTGAATCTTTTGCATGGCAGCCATTATAACTGCAAATGTAGTTACTTTTTTAAATGACTGTAACAAAGGAATATGAAAAATGCACGATGAACTACAGCTGGAAAAGAGATCAGACCCTTCAGAAACGAGGTAATTGCTGGATCCAGCCTCCTGATATCCTGAAACTACTTCCTCATAGCCAGACACTGATAATGGCCTAAGCATCATTCTTGAAGCTGGCCACAAAACTATTTTTCTACACAATTTCCTTTCCTTCATCAAGCTGTCAGAATGCTGTATTCCCCAAACTGGATACCAGACCCTGAAAAACCAGCCCAGGTGAAGAGCGCAAACTAGTGAACAACTACTACCAAATGAAAAAAATGCATGAAAAAATTCTCTGCTAATGAGATGGGAATCAACATATAGGATGGTACAAAGAAGTCCTGAGGGGCAAGAAAGAACAGATGCAAGCAAAACATGGAAGATTCTGATTAACTAAAAAGTTAAAAATCTTCAAAATTAAAGCGGTGAAGTACTAGAGCTGGGGCCCAGGCAGACTGGAGAACCTCAATCCTCAGAGATGTCCAAAACAGAACTGACCAAGTTCCTGAACAACCTGACCTAGCTTTGAAGGTGGCCCTGCTTTCAGCAGGTCCTGTCTGACCTCAACTACTCTCTGAGTCTAGGAAGTTGGATCTGAACTGTTGAATGAGTCAGACCCATTGCTTCATTTCAGAAAGGAATTAAGAGTGAAGATACAAAGGGCCGCCAGGGGAGACAAAATAAATTAAACTATCAGTGAATCCCACAGTGACAGCAAAATACCCACTGAAAGCAATTGTCTGTGATTTGCCATTAGACTTGCCTTTAGCAAGGGCAGAGGAGAGATCAATCATGTGGCTCAGTGCTTCTGGCTTACTCTAAAGTTGATACTCTCAGGTGTTCTTTAAAAATCACCTTTTGCAGGGCTTATTGTAAAACTTCAGAAATGTTCACTGTACTCAGGAACCCAGCTGTGTTGAGGCAGGACAGATGCACCACCCACAGCAAACACTCCCTGAGAGGGCAGCAGAAAACTTGAATGTACAACCAAACTCTCCCTTTGAAGCAGACTGAAGAGCACAGGCCACTGCTGTTTGCAAGTACTCCATCTGCTCTGAGCTCTACTGACACATTTATTTCTGCCACATAATGCTCCTGATTTCCACTAAAAATAAATTGCTGCTCTGTGGAACAGTATATTTAGATTGCTGTCATTGCTTCTGCAATGCTCTCAGGAAAAGGAAAGAACACAGTTTAGTCCTGTTCTATCCTTCTGGTTTATTCCTTACCTGGCTTGTTTGTCTCCCTAGTTTTCTCCCTTGTTAGGCTTTTCTTTCTGCTCTCAAAACTTATATGATTCTTCTGCCCTTTCTTCTTGCTCCAGGTTGGTATGGCAGCCTGCCAAGGGGAAGTGTTTGATCCGTGTACTCAGTTTTAAGACAGGTTTTATGAGCAACTGCTCTTTTCCACAAGCATAGGAGCAACATGGCATTTCTGTAACATTTCTGTAGCAAGGATATCATAAGAATTTTAAAGCAGTCAAGTCAAAAACAAGTGAAATATTATCCTGTAGTCCTGAACTAGCTTTCAGTAAAAATGAGTCAATAAAAATGAATCAATAAAATATTTATACATCAGGCGCAAGAACCTATTTAAACTACAAGTTTATTGCAAATACTTGATTTCAAATGAAAATGGATTTTGATGATCTGTACAGTGTTTCTCTGGAAATGTTTTTCTCTAGAAATGTATTTTTTTGGAAATGTATGCTAGGGTAAGTACTGCAGCACTTTAGCTGCAGTGATAATGTATAGCTAGCTGCCTGTTGGTTCTGCAGTGCAGAATTAGCCACTGTTGGCAACAGGCACATTAAGACAAGAACTGATGTCTCTTGTTACACTCCGTTGATAATCCTTTCATCCAGGGCAACAGGGAGACTTTGCATACCTTGAAGTAGTTACAAGTAACTGCTTTTCCATCAATCTCTGGTGTAAAATGTTAAATGTGGAACAACATGTTTTTATTCATTAAAATATTTTTTGTTCTTTAGAATCAGCAAAAATGGACTGTTGCTCAAAGTGCACAAAAAGGTCATGGCAGCAGCAAGATGAAGAGAAGGAAAAAAATCTAACTTTCCAGTTAAATTGCAACATTCAACTTCTGGCAGGACACTAGCAAACTCACATAAGCCTGAGGAGCAAAATGTCAGCCAAATTTTAGCATTTTATCGTTAATTTGTGGGATTTATATGTGGCTGCTTAAGCCAGAATCTTTTCTCATTAATATTTTAAAATTTGAATTTTGTCTGATGTTCAGATATATCAGCAGGATACTGTGAGACAGAGAGCTACAACTTCCAAGACCAGCTCTAAAAGTAGCTCCTCTCCTGGTCTTAAATCAGGAAGAAAGGGATAATTAAATCAATAAACAGGGAGCTGTACCACTAACCTTTCAATTTCACAGCAAATTATGGAGAATTGAACAAATGGGCACAAGATGTTCTGAAGACCAGAAGTGCTAAATGCTAACTATTTTGTGGAATGTTTTTCTAGGTACATTTCTAGCAACATTATTTGTGAAAGTCATACATGAAGCCACTCCAAACTCCTCACTTAGAGGAATATGAGGTGATCAGTGATGACTTCATCCTAATCCATTTTGTGTATCTACTGGCAGAATGATGACTCAAACTCACCCAAGCAGAGGTCTGTCTTCCCACAGCCTTCTTCCTTCTGACAAGGTAAGAAGGTGGCTTGATAGTGCACCTTTACATAGCCCATTAGAAAATTTCCAAACTTGGGGCCTTACGGTCATTCTTGCTGCAAGTAGAAAATTATGTAAATGGCTGTTATTTCAGCACATACTGGCAATCTATTTTTAACCATATGCTACCATTTAAAAGGAATGCAAATAATTTGTTTTCCATGCTGTTTCATGAATATTTTAATGTATAATGGTGTCTATCAGATGCCTTTTTTTTTCCCACTTCTAAAATAAGCCTCAAAGTGAAAATGATGGCATACCATTCAGGGTAAACAAACGAGTTTCTCAAAAGTCACCCAGAACACCGACAAATGAAAATTTTAAAATTCGGTGTTTTCAACCACTGCCATGAAAGACTTGCATTTCTGAGGATGGCATCATTTTATCTTTCTAGCTGATTTTCACACAGAGGGTCACAGGGCAGTACTTTCCACACTCTTACATTTCAAGTAGAGCTCTTGAGTCTTCTGGGTACTAAGTGCAGATTTTCTTTTTCTTCTCCTGGTTTGGGTACACAGCTGTACACATCCTACCAACTGAATAAACACATAAGTACAGTCAAAAATCTATGTTTTGTTACAGCTGCTGAGAGAATGCTAATTGCAACATCCCAAGGTTTGCTAACATCTGCTGCCAACAACACACAGCAAAGTGGGCACCCTGAAAAATAGTAAGGTGTGAGAGCACAGGCATCTATAAACAGAGAGATGATCAAGGAAATCAAAATATTGTCGAATTATGTACTTCCCATATTCGAAAATGTACATAAAGAGTAAGTCTGGATCAGAGTAATACCTCAGACGGACATGCAAAATTGAGCGTTGCCCTAGAGATGTGGAACAGGGACAAGACGGGAACTAAGAAAGGGGAGAGGAAGGAGGGAGGGGAGGCTCCTGCTCCGGTCCTCCGCACCGGCAGGAATGTGGTGTCCTTCTAGGGAAGGGCTGCTCCTCCTCCGAGCCACGGCCCTCAAAGCATTCCTCGCTGCAGGGACGGCAGCGACGTGGCCGTGTCAGGGCAGAGGTCCCGGGTCTGGGGCACTCCACAGCAGCCTGCTTTGCCTGGAGGGATTCTGGAGAAGACAAAACACGGCGGGGCAAATTAGTAATAATTTAAAAAAACCCCAAACATAAACTGCGCACGTTTCAGTACAAGCTTCCGTGGTCTCTTGCGGAGTTGACATGCTTTGTGACTGCAAGTCAACTCGAACATTTCAAGGCGGGGAAAAAAAAAAAAAAACACCACGCTTTAAAAGGATTTCAGAGTAAATGCCAACACACCGTACAAATTTTAGACTACAAAATATTTTCCCTATTCGGTCTCCGTAATAGTCAGAAGTTGTGTGACTGACTCCTGACCAAAGGAGTGTGGGGGGAGTAAGCCCCCCACAAGGTAGAGTGGTCCCTGGCTTAGAGGGCAGACGTTAGCGGTCTCTTGCGGAGTTAACGTGCTTTGTACCTGTTAAAGACACCCCGGGAGCATTCCAGGGGAAAGGGCCCCGGCCCATCTCCCACTGCCAGAAGCCCCACGGGGACTCTCCGCTCCCCGCCCTCACGGACACCTCGGCGGAGGGGCGCGGACACCGCGCGCGCCGCCGCCACCGCCCCTTCCCGCCCCTGCGTGTGCGCGCGCACGCAGCACCCCCTCCGCCCCCGGCCCCCGCGCGCTCCCTCAGCCTCCGCGTCACGTGCCCGCCTTGCCCTCCTCAGCAGCCAATGGGCGGCGCGCCGCGCGCCGCAGGGCCCTTTATAAAGGCGCGGCGGCGGCGGGCGTGAGGCAGCGGCTGTCGGGGGGTTTTGGACTGGTGGGTGCGTTTGCGGGGTCCTGTTCGCCGGCCCGCTTCCTTTCCTGTGCCGCACGGTCCTTCCCCCGTCTCCCTGAGCCGCCCGGGAAAGGCCCAGGTCTGTGCCCGGGACGGGCGGAGGAGGTGGTCGTGCCGGAGGCGGGCGGGAGGCTGGGGAGGGGCGGCCATGTCGGGGCCGCGCAGCGCCTGAACGGGCAGCGCTGTCCGCCCGGCGGCGCGCAGCGAGAGCGGGCCCGGCCCCTCGCTCTGCCGGAAGGAAGAGCGGGGCCAGCGGGGCTGGGTGCCCGGGCGGGCGGTGGGTTCGGGCGGTCCCTGCGGGGCTGGCTCGGTCCCATCGCCGGGCGAGCGGCGGCAGCGGCGCCCTGCGCCCGCAGAAGGGCTGTGTGTGCGTGTCTCCTCCTGTCTGCCGTCCCACCTCCGTGCCGGAGCTCTACGTCTTCTCTAACAAACTCTCTGCCTTGCTTCTTCCCCCGCCCCCCGGGCTTCTGCTTTGTGGATGTTGGCGGCTTCATGTTGTGACAGGAGAATGTGTGTATGTCCTGGGCCCAGGCGGATCGGTATGTATCTCCCTTCGTGGAGCGACGGGCTCGGGGGTCGGATGGGACCCGGGGAAGGGGCTGCTAGGCTAGGCTCTGTCTGAGGGCTGCGGCCGGAGAGAAGGATTAACGGTGCTGCTGTGTTGAATGCTTCATATTCCTCCTCCGTGTTCTCTCCAGCTGGCTCATTCAGGTCTGTCAGGTGTAGGAAAGGCGCTCCGAGTGAGTGCTTTTGCCTGAAGCCATGGGTGTCTTTGGCACAGTGTTTTGCAGGAATCTGTCTGTGTAGTGTCAATTAGCCCTAATAGTTTGGCTATAACGAACCTTTTTTAAAGTAAGGTGGAACATTTTTGAATTTTTTTTACAAAACCCATAAGTTGACCATCTATATTGGTCATATATTTACAGTTTGAAAAATAGCCCTTGTACCCTGATCTGGGCTTGGAGAAGGTCCAATCCATTTACACTGGATTGATTTTAATATCCTCACAAATCTTGTTTGAACTGTTTTCAACCAGTCTTGAAGTAGATTTGAAGTCAACTAGTCTTGCTTTCTGCTTCTTTTTCTTCTCTGCCATCTTTTGATCAACCACAATCTTGGGATCTTATTAATTTAAAGGGTAGCTGGAATGGTTATATTTGGGACAGCTGTGTTGTGGAGGTAAGTGGGGGAGACTTTAATTTCAGTTCAGGTTTGAACACTTGGAATTAGGCATTTACTTAATCAACTTGGAATTACTGAAGCTGGTATGTGAAACAGACTGATCTCTTAAGCTGGCATAGATCTACTGTAAATGATATGAGCCATGGAATATTTGAGGCCAACATCTTACTACTTCCTCTTGGATTTCATGTAGCATTTGATAAACTAATGATTAAAAATCATAAAAATATTCTCTGGTGGCACTGCAGAACTGTTACAGCAGCAATACATTTGTATTTTTGCTTCATCATGGACCAACAAAACTGTCAGAACAGTTGAGGCACCACTGTGGGTCAGCACTGAACACAAATGCTGAGCAGTCAGGACAGCTTGATCCAGGTGGAGTCTAATGGGAGACCAGTGCTGAAGCTGAGGGGCTGCTGTAGGCCAGGCACACCCATAGAACCTTAAGCAAAATTGTTGCTTTTAAATGTCACGTGAAGAAATATACATAACTGTTACCAAAATAGCTCCCATATAATTAGAAGGCAGTGAATAGAATTTAAAATCTATATTTGGAGTTGCTACTGCTGTCATGCTGTGTGCATGTGCAGCCTGGCCTGGAGATGCAAATGGCTAACATAAGTTCAGTATGCATCTGGAAGCTTCAGCCAATTCACCGCTTCTGGGGTCTGAGCCTGAGCTCTTCCTGGTACCGGCACAACAGAAAACTTCAATCTTCAGCTGTCAGTGGGAGACTCAGGAGGGTTTTTGTTGATGTACAATTCATTAATACTAGGGAGTCAGCAAGATGAATTGTACTGTGCTTTCAGCACTTTACGTGTCATGTAACAGAGAAACGGGCTCTACTCTGGTTTACTTAAAAAGAACAAACAAGCTTGGAGGGAAGAATATGACTTGCTTCCCTTTCTTGAAACAAGGAGAATGGGGTGAAACTTCGTATGTTTCCAGACACTTCTCTGCTGGTCCAGGTGATCAGAATCATGGCTGAAGCTATGGAAAGCTAATGGAATGGGATGATGCAAAATGCAATTTCTCCTACATTGCATGAGTCTTTGGACTGAGCATTGGGGTTTGTTGCACATTTTATTGGGGTTGAGTCTCATCTGAAATACTGGTATGCCTGCTTGGCTAAATTTAATGACTGAAGCATCTTGCATAACACAGCAATATCCATTTCTTTAGTAAAACAATTTGACATCTAGCAGTGCTGATAGATTAGTACTTACAACTGCAGTAAGTCTTCTAATGGTCTTTTCTGAGAAGAAGCTTTTACCAGGAATCTTTATCATAAAAGAGAAAACTGCGTTTACCTTAAATATATGCTTCGCACAAGGCACAGTTCAACTCCATTTACAGTCTGGAATTGTCTCTCAAATATTACATTGTAAAAGACTTCCTGATTATGAGACATAGTGAATAAGGCTTTTGAGAGGCACTCTCACTAATGTTGTGATTTGGTATGTAAATGGGGACAAGAAGGAGTAGGCTATGCCATACTCTGTCTTCAGGGAAGTGAAAAATAAGTAATGCTTTTAGATGTGGTAAGTATCAATAGAATATATTTTCAGATACTAATGGTTTATCTTAACACTGAACTAGCTTTAGAGTGCAAAGCTTCTGTTCTACTCATGGAAGCAAACAATTTGTATACAGGCCTTCAACTGAGTAGCTTTTTAAAGTGTTTTATAATCTTAAAATGTACTGGGATGGAATAGCTGTTGGAAAGCTCTATTTCCTTTCTACCTCTTGTATTTATATCTTAAGCTAGGAAATTGCTGCATAGACTGCTGTGGCTATTTTGTATATGTCATGCAAGTTTGGGGTTTTACATTTGAAAGGAGGGGAAAGAAACAAAACTTGCTACTAACTTTTGATTGCATAAAGAATATCAGTTCTCTATCACCTACTTCTTGCTTCTGCTGTTTAAACCATCTTTGTTGTATGTCATCTCAGTTGTTTTTTGAGTCTTCCTGTCAGGTGCATTTTCAGCCTTACAGAAAGAGTTTTCTTCCTTGTGTTCCATATGTCTGTCAGCTGTGAAATCACCAGTAAAGCAAAAAGAAGTCCTGTGGCAGTTCTGTAGAGTGCTCCATGCTAACCATTGTGCTAAGTTGTTTGAAGCTTCATTGGCTGTCTAGATGATGTTTTCACTTCCTGCCTGCTATCTGAGTGGGTATAAGAGCTAAAATACCTGTGCTGAAGCATGGTATAGCTTTTTTTGTTACAGCCCAACATAGTGTCTATAAACAAGCACCTCGCAATGCCTTTCTTTGTCAACTCCTTTATATGGACTCCATATGCTAAGCAACTTGGTTAGGAGCTGTAAGCATCTTAACTCAGAATTCTGGGGGAAGAAAATCTGTTAGCTGTCCCGCTAAGCATAGTTGTTCTCTTGTCTTTCAGCAATTCCAGTCCGAAGCTCCAGGCTGCCATTGTTGTCTGATGCCATGCCAGCACCAACTCATCTGTTCCCATTGATTCGTAACTGTGAGATTAGCAGAATAGGCAGTACTGCGTGTTACTGCCACCATAGACATCTGTGTTGTTTGTCGTCCCATTTTGCTCACAGTCACTTCAGATATGCACCACAGAAGAAATTTGCAGCACTTTACAGGCCAAAGGAGCACTTTAATCACTTTATTCACACAAGGGATTATGCTTCTACGCCACAGAGGTTTTACCTCACCCCTTCACAGGTCAACAGCATTCTGAAGGCAAATGAATACAGTTTCAAAGTCCCAGAATTTGATGGTAAAAATGTAAGTTCTGTTCTTGGCTTCGATAGCAATCAGTTGCCTGCTAATGCTCCAATAGAGGACCGGAGGAGTGCTGCCACCTGTTTACAGACAAGAGGGATGCTTCTGGGTGTGTTTGATGGCCATGCAGGCTGTGCTTGTGCTCAAGCTGTCAGTGAAAGACTGTTTTACTACATTGCTGTCTCTTTGTTACCTCATGAGACTTTACTTGAAATAGAAAATGCTGTGGAGAGTGGCAGAGCTCTGTTGCCCATTTTACAGTGGCACAAGCATCCCAACGATTATTTTAGCAAAGAGGCTTCCAAGCTTTACTTCAACAGTCTAAGAACTTACTGGCAGGAGCTGATTGATCTCAACAGTGGAGAGACTACTGATGTGAGAGAAGCTTTAATTAATGCCTTTAAGAGGCTTGATAATGATATTTCTTTGGAAGCCCAAGTAGGAGATCCAAATTCTTTTCTCAACTACCTAGTACTGCGAGTAGCATTTTCTGGTGCAACTGCCTGTGTAGCCCATGTGGATGGTGTAGACTTGCATGTTGCAAACACAGGTGACAGTAGAGCAATGCTTGGTGTTCAAGAAGAAGATGGATCTTGGTCTGCAGTTAATTTGTCCTATGACCACAATGCACAAAATGAACGTGAAGTGGAACGTGTGAAAATGGAGCATCCAAAATCTGAAGAGAAAAGTCTTGTGAAACAAGATCGTCTCTTGGGTCTCTTGATGCCTTTCAGAGCTTTTGGTGATGTGAAGTTTAAATGGAGTATTGAACTGCAGAAGAGAGTAGTAGAATCTGGCCCAGATCAGCTGAATGACAATGAATATACAAAGTTTATTCCTCCAAACTATCACACTCCCCCATACCTCACAGCTGAACCAGAAGTCATACATCACAGGTTACGGCCACAGGATAAGTTCCTGGTTTTGGCCACAGATGGGCTGTGGGAGACAATGCACAGGCAAGATGTGGCTAGAATTGTGGGGGAGTACCTCACAGGTGTTCACCACCAACAACCAATAGCTGTTGGTGGCTATAAGGTAACTTTGGGACAGATGCATGGGCTCTTAACAGAAAGGAGAGCAAGGATCTCATCAGTATTTGAAGATCAGAATGCAGCAACTCATCTGATACGTCATGCAGTGGGTAACAACGAGTTTGGAACTGTGGATCATGAGCGACTGTCCAAGATGCTTAGTCTTCCAGAAGAGCTGGCTCGAATGTATAGAGATGACATTACAATTATTGTGGTGCAGTTCAATTCACATGTTATAGGTGCATATCAAGATGAGGAATTGTGAATTTAATGCAGTGAACTAGTTACCAAAGTTGTAACAAGGGCCAGTATGAGCAGCAAATTTAAAAAATCCACCCAAAAATAAAATTTTACAAAGCCTTTGGCAAACAATTGTTCATTTGTTAGATTCAGCATATCTATTGTTCCTGCCTTTCCCCAGAGCTCTAAAAACATGGGAAGTGCTATTGACCCAGTACAAAACTTGAAGAGGAAGTCCTAGCTTGGGAAAAGTTTTTTATAACAACTTTGCACTATTGATTTCATGAATGCTGCTAGAACAATGTCTTGAATTTGGCAAATTTGGATGAGGGAGAAAGTAGGATAAAGAATTAACTATCAAAGATCTGGCTGTTCAAAGAACAGCATGCTTATAAAATATCTGCAAATATGTACACTTTAGGAAAAGATAAGTAAAAAGTATTGTTGAATTTTTTACAGGGCTAATTCTTGCAATGGTTATCTGTGAATATATTGTCTATTGTTTCTTCTAAGCAGAAGGTCACTTTAACCAAGGAAGTCTTCAGTGTAACAAAGTTGTCTCACTTTCATATGGACAATGTCATTCACATAAGGATATTTGTCTAAGTGTTGACTTTCAAAGCAGGTCTAAGCCATAATCAATACCTGAGATTCTGTTACAGCTTAATCATATCTTGTGCACGATAATTTCTAAATTTCTTGTGCATTAATACTTGGCTGTGGGTTTCTGCACAACTCGTAGGGCAATAACATATTACAACATGCGGCAAGATACCAGATAACTTCATGGAGGACTTCAGTTTTCAGTATAAAGAAACTTTCAGACTTTTCAAAAAGTCAGTATTGTTGGTTCAGGCTGTGTTTGCTTTCCTGAAGGTTCCTTCCTGTCCTTCATGGACTTCACCTCTCCCTGGCATTGCTTATCTAGTAAATAATTTTCACCTGAAAAGATCAGGAGATCATTGCTAACCTCTTTGTAGCTTTGTAACTTGCACTCATTTTCACTTTGGAAATTTCAAATGGTCACATTATATGTCCTTCTCTTGAACTCATATGTGTAAGTTGGGTTAAAAACTACAAATTGCAAAAAAAATTGAAGTATGGCTTGTAAATAGCATTTTAATTGGGAAACTCACTGGCATGCATGTGTATGTTCAGTGGCTATTTCTAGCAGTTTCTTTTAGTTGTGTGTTTCTGGGCAGCTGGTGTATGCATGTTTTTACAGTCCAGAATGCTATCACAGAGCAGTCTCTGAAATGGGTCTGTGGCTTGGAATGGTTGAATTTGAGCTTAAACGATTGGCTATACTTGTGTGCCAAAATTGTTGGGCTTGTAAGGGTAAAAGTAGAGACTGACAGCTAATTGGCTATCATTGCATCTATTTGAGGTATGTTGCATTGTATATGGATTTATTTTAACTGCCCTTAGGTTAAAGACTGAAATGCCTGCTGAAATACTAGTCCTTGATGACTGAGAGAACACATTTAACTTTATTCCTGGGTTCTAGAGAACAATAATAGGTCAGCTTATTTCACTTTGCTAAGGTGTTTTAGTTAAAATACTTCCCTAGCCCTCATCATAGCTAGTTAAATAAACACTTTACTCAATTAACTGAAATATGCTAGGTTTCTAAAGTGGCATTTTCTACCAAATGTGTCTTGCCAATTAATGCTACAGTTACATAGGGTGCACTTAGTTTGAGCAACGAACCTGTCCTATAGTAAACATTGGCTCCTCAAACTCACAAATGCTATGTGCACTCAGTGGCCTGCAGCTTTAGTATGTCTCTACCTAACCTTAACTATCAGCATCAATATTGCTGTAAGGTTAATGATGCCTAAGTTCACATTCAAGATGTACACAAGCCTTCTTTATTTGAAGGAAAAGGGAAACTAAAATGCTTAGACAAGTACTGGCTGTTGACATTGCTTCTGTATGTTGTGTTTTGGTGACTGTGTCATTAACTAGGTCAATAGACTATGTTCTATCATTTGAATGCAGTATGTATCTCAGCTGTTGCAGTATTTAACTTTCTTACTTTTTTTTACTGTTAAAGCTCTATTAACATGCATTGATGTATTTAACCTATGATTGTTGATACAGATTTGGTACAAGTCATAGCTAGAAGAAATGCACATTGGTCCCGTGGATACAACTTTTACTGAGGAGAAACTGTTTTTTGTAGTAAAGATACTCAAGTACGGGGTCAGACTATATTTATGTATTGCTTGGAGACTTGCTCAGTATGTATTCAGTGAACAGAAGCAGCGTAACTGCCTGCTGAACAGGTTATCTGAACAAACATCTTTTAACAGATTCCAATAAAATGATCAATTATGCAGAAATCCATGTGTATTGAGTTGATGTTGAATTGGTATCTGTTCTGCTAGGACTTTGTTCTTTTGTGTGATCCTGTTATGAATATATCAGATGGCCAATGAAAGCAAAGTGTAAATGGCAACACAGAATTTAACTTCAGAGTGCTTCAATGCCACCCTGCATCAGGCATGTTGGTGCTGCCTCCTCCAGACAGCAAAGCTCGCATCCTTCCATTAATAGTGCTGTGTGCAGTTCCCAGCACTTCTTGAGTACCTTCAGGGGCAGTGCTGCTGAAGAAGCAGCATCATTTCAGATCTTAAAGCTGTGTTCTGTGCTCTGTATCAAGCAATACAGCATTTCATAAACAGTCTAAAATATGTACAGATTAATTGGGGCAAGAACGAGCTGATGGCGAGTTAAACAGAAAACAGCTCTTGTGCCTCAGGCTGAGGACACCTTTGGCTTGTCTACCAGAATTGCTGCATTTTGGAAAGTACAGATATTGTGTATGTAAGAGTGATGCTGGAATTATGTTTTCAAATAAGGATTTCATGGCTGCAGATAGGTGGTTCAACTATGGAGGATAGCTGAATCATGACAGTCAACACAAGATTTACTTAAATCTTTAAAACCGTTCTAGATGAATTAATGTCAGTTCAACAGTAATACTATATGAGTGGGAGATGTGTTATCTGTACTTCCAGTGCTCTGTTAGCTCTGTTCCCTTATGTTCAGTGGTATTGGTATTGTATTTGTGTCCCATCCATCTGAATGCCAAGCACAGCCCATGTCAGTTGTACAAAGAGTATTTTTTCTAATTGAAGCTCATGTAGAACTGTATTCCAAAGCTTCCTTGCCAGGTTTCAGTATTAATTGCTCACACCTTTGATGTGGTGGTTTGGTGACAAGTCCATGACCTTGTGGTTTTACTTGGAATGCAATTGCTACAATGATGGTAACATCTTCTGTTTCATTTGCTGCTTGTGAGTATTAACAATAAATTTCTGGGTAGGGGGAAAGGATAATCTGACTTTCCTAACTGGATCATGAATCAAGTATAAGTTGGCAGGAGCATTGTGTGGCAAAATGAAAAGCAATCTGAGAAGCATAAATGGTCTGTTCCTCTGTTCTGCAAGGTCTGAGGGTAAAAAAACCCCAAACAACTTGTCTCATATATTGATCAGTGTGCAAGTCTTCTGAAGCTGCCTTTCTTGCAAATGACCCACCTAATCAGTCATGAGGCTTTCCACGATTACATAAAACAATGTAAGAAAATACAGGCACCATTCAGTATATACCATGATAAGCAGGTACTTTATGTTGTTTGTGGCAATTAATAAGAAATTAGATTTTTTTTTTTTAACTTAACAAATAAAAGGAGTAGACTGAGTGTTCTCTAGCTCAAAAAATAAGGACCACCTTGTACCAGATTGTTTTAGGATTGTTCTCCCTATATCATCTCTTTCTGTGTTGAAGGAAAAAAGGATGAAAAGAACTGCAAAGTATGTATCTGTTATGGTTCCTAGTCTGGATAAGTAAATAATCAGTCTTACAGATTTCACAGGATGTTTTATGCAGCAAGATGTTCACTATCTTCATGGCGAATCTTTCTCTGAACAAAAAAAAAATGCTTGCTCTATAGACTTATATTTCCTAGACAGAAAATCCTCTTTAATAAAACTTGTGAATACCAAACTATTTTTATAGCATCATAAACTACTGTTTTAATATCCAAAATCTGTACTTAGAGTAGCCTTTAATGTATTGCTTTGCATTTAATTGCAAAAATAATCCAGTTAGGGCTGTCTATTTGGGCATCATGTGTTGTGTCACATGATGCTGAAAGTCAGGAAAAATGTATAATAAATAGGGAGATCATTGATGTTAACAGGAAAGTACCCATGAGCTGACACACAGCCATGCATTAAGCATAGTTTCATTCAAAAGCTCTGTATATTAATGAGATGAGTCTGTCATAATTTCTATAACCTTATAGTCATTAATTCTGCAGTCTTTCCTGTTGCTTATCCCTAGTACTTTGCCTACTGTGGTGGTGCAACAGCTGGGCTAATAAGAATACTATTTTCCAGGATTTTGTGGATTTTGTGCAAGTTGATTAAAATGGCTAATAGTGATTAGTTAGTGGTCCCAGGTTTAGGCAACTAGGAGGGGAATGAATGTTGCTTCCCTGGTAGCAGCCTCTTCTAGAGGGGGGGCAAAAAGTAAACCTCTCTCTTAACAAAACCTGGTTGCTGTACAGAAGACCTATATGTAGCACAGCACTGTTTGATAGGGTTTTATTACTCCTGCTAAAAAGTGAAGTATATTCACTTGTACAGCATGCTACATTAGTGCAGCTGCCACCCTGCTACTCTGGAAGTAGCTCAAATGTCCCTGCAAAATTCATTTTATTCCTGTGTATTGTGCAAGCACTGTCACTTATGGGCAGATCCCTTACCAGCTTTTTCTTAGGACACCTGCCTTGGGTATTTCTGTGTGTGTGCTGCATCGTGAGTGTTGAAGCACCTGTTACAGGTGGTGGAGCTGTGTTGAAGGCATGCTGTGGGGGCTCAATAGCTGCTCAGCCTGCTCCACGCCTACATTCAAACTCCATTGAGCATAACAGAAGCTTAGTCATCTTGTCCACACATAGGTAGCTCCATTTAGGTGTTTTCTCCAGGCAAATCTTGGGCTTGAGTCTTCAGAGGTACAGTAGGCCTGAAGTTCTTGCATCTGCACTTTTGCATAATTGCTTTGGGGTTTTTGTTGTCTTGTACCTAATATTCCTGAAATTAGCCCTATTTTAAGGGCTTGTTCTTGCTCCTTGATTTTAAGGTATGTGGAAGTGCAGCTCAAGCTCCAGTGTCATCTTTTGTGTTGACCTGCACAGATGGTGTGTAGGATGTCACTGCTGTGCACTGTGAGGTGTTGCTGCTACACCAAGGACTCTTTATCTTTCCTGCTCCAGAGCCCTGCCAGTGTTCAACAGTTAAGTGAGCAACATACACTTTCCTTGGCATAACCTCTGAAGCCTGCACTTGGAACAGTGTTCAGCACTCCTTCTTGCTTGCATGAGCAGAAATCTGTAAGGCTTCCAACACAGCTGATCAGAGGAATCTATGTTCTTCTATTCGTTCTTTTACAAAGCTCAATCCTAGGAACGTCTCTATGGAAAAGATGATCCAGGTCTTTACATAGTCCCCCTTTATAGAGAAAAGAAGTAAAACATCCAAAACTGAGGAGACAATGCCTTTTTATCAGAATAGTCTAGCTTGTAAGAGGCTGAAGTTTTAATAGTTAAAGAAAAAACAGCCTGAGCTTATAGTTGGTAGTACAGAAGGCAGAAGAGTCTTCTAGCGGGTGGCTTGGCAGCCCTGTGTCTGTCTTCTGAGGCTGATCTGCAAATGAATACTAAAGTACCATTCACTGCTTAGCAAACACTGACACTAAAGAGTTGGAGAAGCTGTCTAGCTCAATGTCAGAAAGACAGATAAGCATAAACTATGTGTAGATTTTTGACAGACACTTTGTATTTTTAGTATTTGGGCTTTTTTACATTTGGGTCATATTTATATAACTTCATGGCAAATAATGTTCAAAGAGGTGAAAAGAATGTATGTTCTATAGAACTGATGTGTAAGAGACATTTCTTACAGCTGAGGAGGGCTCCTGACTAGTACTACTACTTAGTGAAAAAAATGTAAAGAACTGTTGTGAGAATCCAGCTGACAGAAAAATGCAGTAAGACAGTGACAAAAGATTAGGGCCCAAAAATAATGCAGGTTCTCCAGGTTGGTAGGTGGCAAGCCTTTAAGCTGGTGTACTGCATTTTAAGGCCACTGTATCATACAACATTCTGGAAATTAAAATTGCCTGAGCTATGACATGTGTTCAGATAGTTGAAATATATCATGACTAAATTGATAAAAGAAAATTCTGATGTCCACTATACTTGTTAACCTGTATTAAAATAGAAATATTGGAGTGTTATGAGTCTTGTTTCTCAATGCTGCAGCTTAAAGGAGCATTTGAAGCATATCACAGCAGTGATATTAAAAGCTCAGTTCTGAAGTCAGAGAATCATAAAAGTCACTTTGATATGAGATCAAGTGTTCTCAGGGTCCCTGCAGGAAGAGTGCTTGGAAACTCACTGCAGCAGCCATCTCTTAAAAAATAAAGTGATGCAAGCTCTGTCTAGCTAATGAAGAGACGTGGAAAGCCCATCATAAGTTGTGAAGCAGTGACTGAAATGGCGATAGGAAGTTTGGAGACAGATTCAAAAAAAGCAACAGAATGTGGAATACTTCAAAACAGAAATACAAGAGTGTGAATCCTAAAAAAAAAAATTCAAGATAAAGTAGGAAAATGTAAGGGAGGAAAAACCTGTTATAATGTGTCTTTAAAGCTGAAATTGCACACGTGGAAGAAAACTTAGGTGCATATCATAAAACAATTGCAGAAGGCAGCACAGTCAACCACAATGATGTCAGAGATGGCTATGAAGAGAAAGGTCTGGCATCAGTTATGGTTGGTGACGTGGTCCTGCTCAGAAAAACAAACAAACAGCAACTCAAGAGATCAGAAATTACTAAATGCCTAAGCTGAAGACAAAAAAAACCACACAAACAAACAAAAAAACCCCAAAAACAACAAAAGCTGAACAAAGAACAGCTGCTGTTCTGATTTTTAAATGTTTACTGTTTCTGTGCAAATATGAAAACAGAGACAAAAAGTAAAATGTATGGGTGCAGGGAATTTTAAAATCCAAGGGCACTGCACATTACAAAACAGTACTCTCCTGGTTTTTACATTGCAATGGCACCTCAGTACAGAAGACAGAAAGCTGTGAGTGGGGATGAAAGAAAAAAGATCAGAAGAAACTAAGTAGAGGAAAGAAAATTGGAGCTGAGGAGAACTTCTCATTTCATTTTCTTTTTCTGTCCATCTTCTAATTTGAATGATTCCTGTGTGGTTTTTTCCCGGAGGTTTTTGAGCCCTGGGGCTATATTTGTAAACCATGAAGAATTAAGTTTGGCTTAGAATGTAGTTAAAAGCAAATGTGTGCTGACATTTTTGTTTTTGTTAAAATGCCAAACTGGAAGTTTTGCTCTTCTGCATTCCACCAGTTGCTGCCCAAATGAATGCTAATTGTTGTGGCATTCCCTTGTTCAACAAGTTTTTCTTGTTCTCCATACCTCAGGTGAATGCTGCTATCCTGAAGAGAGTTCATTTTGTCTATCTTAAATCACCCTCACCCAAGAACAATGCTGCAAGTATGCAAATGGCTCTCCATGTGCAGTCCTTAAATCGAATGTCCTCAAGGCATTTGGAGATCCTGCCAGTCCATCAGAGGCAACTGGGTCAACTGCTACCTAGAGGGGAGTAAATAATCAGATGACTGAATTGTTTGCAAAATGGAGCATCACATGATGCCTGGCAGCTTCATAGGCAGAGAACTAAATTTTTTATCATAGGATAGAAATGGGACTCTTTGGGGGTGTTTCATTTCCAGAAAATTCTTCTGAGATAAATTCAGTTGCCAGAATATTCCACTGGTGGTAGTTTAGTAGAACAGTGAATATGTCTGTATTGAGGGTGTGATTGTTTGGGCAGAACCTGCCAGGAACATAAGTGCAACATACATTTCGACTTTACAAATGGATCAATTATTAACTGAACTAAGCAAAAATTGCATTCTAGAGTATTTGACTAGCAGGGACAGTAATACATCCACACCTGACAGCAAAACAGAACAGGAAAACAAAACCCAAAGTAAAAAGAAAACTTCACTCAGATCTTAAGCTTAATAATTTCATGGGCAATCCTATATATGCCATGACAATAAAAGCATAATTGGTCTGGATGAAAGTTTGTAAATTATGAAGTAAAATATGAAGTAAAAAAACCCAAACAAAATCGACAAAAAGCCTAACACACTTAGAACAAACAAACAATTTCCATTGTAAGTTCAACATTTTCTTGTAAAAGAAGGGCAAAAATTCAAAAAGCTGGTGTATAAAGACAGTGATAATGTTTGATCAAATTGATACCAATTGTGATCTACTCTTGAATAGACCTATTCAAGAAACAGGTCTTTGCAGATATATTTGTAAGAGAAAACTAAGAAGCAGCATAAGTTACAATGGCTACAAAGACATCTTGGAGTCAAAATGTGTTTTAATTTTCATATGCTTAAATACATTGCCAAGGATTTAAACAAATGAATTTGCTGAATTACTCTTCAGAGAAGCTGTGAAGAGCAATACCAAATATCTCTTATTTGCTAGTTATCTTTTTTTCTTAAAATTTCAGTTAAACTAAATCTTTTTTGTTTTTAATTAAGAATTTGAATAAGACATTCTGTATCTGTAAACTCCTCCCATGATGTTTGTTGCATCAGCTATACTTTCTTACATTCCTTCACTTAAGTCAAAAAAAGAGAGAGTCAAAATAGGGAGAAAATTGTTGTTTGAAATTTTCTTAAGTTAAAAATGCTTTCTACATTTCTTAAATGGGAGGAAAATTCTAGGTAGATTTCATTAGACTATTTTCACAGAATTATGGGGGTTGCCAGAAACCTCTGGACATCATCTAGTTCAACTCTCCTGTTTAACCTCCTGGTCAGTTAGCCAAATTGCTGTCACCACTCTGCCAATTTAAATAAAGCTTCAGACAGGTCAGGAGAAGTTTGGATAAGGCAAGTCTGAAGACTATCCTGAGGCCTTGCAAATTCAGCACAAAGCTCAAGGCCCATTGCTAGCAATGCCTACACTGTATTACAGGGCTCTGTGGTTACACAGTCCACACTGGCTGCTCCCAGTGACCTTGTCCTTCAGTTATTTG
This sequence comes from Muscicapa striata striata, assembly GCA_030060385.1. NCBI lineage: Eukaryota > Metazoa > Chordata > Aves > Passeriformes > Muscicapidae > Muscicapa > Muscicapa striata. The sequence goes on from JAREIS010000233.1 coordinate 1,383,948, forward strand.
GAGGTGCTCTCCAGGAATGCTTGCTCCATCCCCTTCCAGAGGACAGAGATGAGGGTGACAAGCCTGTCATTCCCTGTGTCCTACTTGAAGACAGGAGTGACATTCACTCTTTTCTGCAGTTTAGGAACTTTTCCTGATCACCATAATCTTTCACAGATAATTGAGAGAGGCCTCAGTGACATCAGCCAGCACTGTCAGGAGGCATGGACACATCCCATAAGGCCCCATGGACATTAATATGCCTTTTTAAAAATTAAATGTTTCTTAATTTTATCTTCCCCTTGCTCCAGACTTTCTCACAGGTTTGAAAGCATGTGGTTCCTGAAGATTTGCCTTACCAGTAAAACAGGTGCCTCAGCTTTCTTGTTACCAGGTCCCCTATTCCATTCAGCAGCAGGCCCACATTTTCCCTTGTCTTCCTTTTGCAGCTGACATACTTGTAGATGTCTTTGCTGCTGTCCACAATTCCTTAACAGACTCAGCTCCAGATGGTTTTGCCTTTTCTAACCCTGCTCCTGTGTGCTTGGACAGCATCTCTATATTCCTGGCAGTTCATGCATCCTTGCTTCTATCTCTTGTAGAACACTTCCTTTTTCTATTTGAGCTTTGTCAGAATCTCCTTGCTCATATTTGCAGCTGCCTGCAACCTTTGACTGATTTCCTGCACACTGAGATGGATCATTCTGAAGCTGGAGGAGGTTATATTTGTAACTCAATTGACTTTTCTGGTCCCCTCTTCTCTCTATGGATGCATTGCACAAGATTTTTCCAAGCAGACACCTTAGGAGGCCACAGCCTGCTCCTCTGAAATCCAGGGGTTCATCCTGCTATTTTCCTTGTTTTCTTTTTGTAGGATCCACCATCATTTCATGGCCACTGCAGCAAAGGCTGCCAGTGACCTTCACGTTCCTGATTAATTCTTCCTTGGTTGTATTCCTTGGTTTTAAGTATGGGGTCCAGCAGAATGTTTTGCCCCCATTAGATCTGTGATCATATTTGTTAGCAAGTACTCTTTCCAGTAACCCCCAGATTGCTTAGGTCCTTCTGGGTTGACTTTGCAGCCAGTATCATAGCAGGGCAGAGTTTTGTTAGAATGCATAAATTCAGCATTTAATTGATTTTATTCAAACAATCTGTTGAAGGTACTTGTTTCTGAATCATGCAGGAAAAAAAATATTATTGAGATTTTTTCTGAAATCTTAACAGCTCAGGTAATTGTGTTTTGCAAAGTAGGCAACAACTTAAACTGTAAAGTAATCAAGATAGCAGCAGACAGATAAAAAAGAGAGAAACTGCTTACCTTACTGTGAGTTCTGGGTATGTAAAATAAATGTACAAACAGGAAGGAAGAACCATGCTGCTTTTAAAATGAGTTAGCTGAAAATTGAGCTAAAACCCACCTACATGAAAGAAATCTTGAATGAAATTCTTCTTCAAGAGAAATCAATAGAAATCCTTGCTTGTGCTTTTGAGGTATCTGGCAGCATTTTACTGATTTTTGACCGGTATGGATTTTGTTCCTTATTCTATCAGGCATGACTGAATAACTGCAGGCAAATTGCTCAAGATGAAGTTTTGAAACACAGTCACTTAATTTGCAAACCTCAGACTTTGGATTACAGTTTCAAAGCCCATGCCCATAGAGGTTCAGAGTGCACATTCACCCTTTTGCCTTCTAACAGCTCTCAAAAGGCTCAGTACACCTGAAAATCGAGCAAGAGAAGTCACAACTGCACAACTGTTTGTACATTTGCTCTTCCTACTCTTCTGCAGATTGCTGGAGCTGTAAGATAGTAATGAGGCTATTCACAAAGACAATGCTCAGTTAAACAAAGCTTTGTGGGTTATACTGAATTAAGAACAGTAAATTTAAAATGAAAACTGCTGTTGCACATTCATGAAGGAACTTTACTGTGTAAATCTTTCTATTAACTTTTACTGTGTTTCTTTCAGCATCATCCTGTAGTTCCCAGGGAAGCAGTTGCACTTAATCATGGCTTTCTGCCTGGGCAAAACGTGCTTGGCATCATAACTAATCAAGTGTAAGGAAAAAAATTGATTTTGTAGGCTCTTGTTGTAGGCAGTTGTTTTTAATGTTCTTTCCTTTGGATTCATTTCCAGCCACAAAACATCTGTTCTCCTTGTAATTGGAAAAAGTTGGGATAATTTAATTAGGCAAATATCCCCTATCTGGCAAATCTTCTTTCTGATGGGAGTTTAGCTGAAAAGAGCCTTGCTGTTTCTTCTATCAAGAGGTGATTCTTGGCAAATCTCTTTAGCCTGGGTACTGCTAAGGCAGAACTCGTCTTTTAATGAATTATTTGTAGATGGGGCTCCTCCTTGTGGGTGATCTTCGTAGCACAGGGCTGGGCAGAGCTGGTCCTGAGTTCAGGCGCAGCAAACCATTAACGATTAATGTGCAAAGAGCCTTCAAACCATTAACGATTAATGTGCAAAGAGCCTTTCAGTCGTGTGCCAGCACTTCACACCGGGGGTTCCTGTGCCAGCCCGACGGGTGGTTGGTGGTTACGAGCTCTGGAGGTGCTTTTGTAGAGCCAAGCCAAGGCATGGAAAGGAAGATGCTCTCCAGAGGAGCCCGGCCAGCCATTTATTCACATTCATGTCTCAATGGCTGCAAGGTGCAATACTGACACAGCAAGTTTACCCACCACTCTTCAATTAATGTAAAATTAATTTTACATTAACTGGAGCTGCTGCTGCCAACAGCATCAGGCTTGGCAAGGGCAAGGACCCTGAGAGGAGACACTTCCCTTTGTCCTGAATTAATGCAAAATGGCCCTGACCCAATCTCCCTGCAGTTTTATTTCATGGTGATTTTTCACTCAAATATTCTCTCGGTAAAGCTGGAATAATATGCTGCATTTTCAACATTAAAATATCATATCTGAAGATTATGTGGAAATGGAAGGTCCTGTTGAAGTTGAAACTGTTCATTCAAGTTTGAAAAATTCTATTTTTACCTTAATAGAATTTACAGATGGCTCTTATAGACTTTTTTTTTTAATGTTCTATGTTATATATATTTCCAATCGCAAAACATATTCTCAATTCAATTATGAAAAGTCAAAATAAAATTAGGTTCACCTGAAATAAAACCTGATATTTTCTCAATATAACCCTTTTGAATTTTCATTCATTTAAAATTGGTTATTTGTGAAAGGCAAATTCTTAAAAGGAAACTGATACATTCTTTACAGAAATTATTTTTTTAAAAAGCCTCCCTTTCTTTTGTATCGACTGTTTGGGTTTTTTTTTTGGTGATGTCTTTAGGAAGCACTGCTTCTCTTTGTACTTAGCATTGAGATTACCTGGGCAGGAAAAGCAGTGGAGGATGGTTCTGGTCCTGGTGGGGTGTTTGTGTAGCTCCCAGCTTTGACAAATGGCAAGTGTAATATCCACACTCATTTGGAAAAGCGGGGAGGAAAAAGCAGTCATTCAATTACATTTCACCTTAGTACTGTTTTGTTTTCACTTCTGAGATAGAAGGAGAAGAGGAAGCAAAATTGTATGTCTATGCATTTTTATTCTTTAGCAAACACCTTAATCAGAGATTTGTTACAAAATTTCTATGAAAGCAATATGCAGATGATTAAACAAGATCCAGTACAGGGGATAGCCTCCACAGTCCTCCTTTGCTTTGCCCTTGGTCAGATTTTCCCTCTAGACAAGACACAAGCAATGACATTTCTGTGTCTTTCAAAGTACCCTGTGACCAGAAGTGCCTGGAAGCATGAGCAATCACAAGTGCTGGCTCTGGCCTGCAAGCTCCACACACTGCAGCTTTGTCTGTGTGTTTGTCAGCTGCTGAAGCTTGCTTGGCAGCAGGAACAAACTCCAGGGACTTCTCAGGTCCCTTTCCTCATGTTGTACCTTTACCCTACTGAGTCCTGAAGTGCCACCAGAGCAACCAGAGGAGTCACCAAACCAGTAATTTTAATTTCTCATGGGATATAACTGCATAGATCCTTGGGACATGAGGGTGACCACAGTCATGTTGTGATTTTCCATTTTGATTAGAGTTATAAACAGTAGAAATATACAATGACAATAAAAATGTAAAAACCTATCTAAGTGATCTGACTGAATTGTTATCTGCTACGCATGCTACTGAGTGCAGAAAAAAATATCCTATACAGATAGGTGAAGCTTTTTCTTTACAGGTATTTAAGGAAAATAAGCCAATTTGTTTGCTCTTTGTAATGTGGAAAGAGTATATTCAACAGCCATGAGAGGAAATAAAAGTAAGAACTATAAAAGAAAGGGTTTCTTACAATCAGCAATCTTGTCAAGAAGAAATGAATCAGTTATTATCTTTGTGTCTATGTCATTGTCACAGAGATAATGATATCATAAACAGCTGAAGTACTTGCAAGATTTTATAAATGCGTTTAAAAATTAGAACGACTTCCATACCTCTGAAGGTGAAAGCTATTTTGAGCATCCTAGGAAGTACATTGCTTTAGTGACAAGTTATTTTTGACTGCAAACTATGGATTTCCTGTAACTTTCTGAAAAAACTATTGTGTTGGCTTTGGAGGTGGTATAGAAGATAGAGGATAATTGAATGTGAGAAGAATGGTTTTGTAAATATATAAATATAATGTGTGGGTTTATTGGCAGTTGTATTCCTGGTTCAGTCAATAATCCAAACAAGCCTTTCCTGCAGAATCTAATGTCACTGTACTGTAATTAATGCAAATTTATCTTCCTGAAAGACTGGCAGACAGACACCTTTTAAAATTCAATATGCGTACTGTTCCTCAAAGGAAGAATAAATTAGCTTGAAGAGTTTCAGAAGAACCAACAAGATAAAGAATTAAAAAATACTTGAACTGACAGAACTGATTTAGGAAAGAAATTGGTATTTGAGTGCATAAGCATGAAATTATGACCTGCCTGCCCATCTCACCATGTAGAAGATGAACAGCCACTTCATGGCAAGGTGGTTTTTTTTAAAGTTTTTTAAAGTCCCTGTGATTAGTCCCATTTTATGAGAACTTGATCCTGACATTTATGATATATTAATTCTATCATTGTCATATACATAACAGAACTGTTAGTGCTAAAAATTTGTCTGAGCTTCTGTAACCTAGATCTCAGCCTAGGAAGAAATACTACTCCCCTGTGATAGAAGCTGACTTTGGAAAGGGAATTTATAATTTGGCCTTTGCTCTTATTACTTCAGTGAATGATCTTTAAAAGACAAACTCTTTGTTATGTTTAAAAGCACCTTTTTAGAGGAAATTATTGGAAACCTTGTTACTCAATATTGAATGTAAAAATGGCCATTTTGCAAAGACACGAGGACCAAGGCTTGTGCCCTCAATGGGTGAGGCCTTAATTTTATTCTCATTTTCTACCTCCTGGCAGCTTATATATGCAGCAGATTTCACAAGGGGCTGGCAGGTCTGATAGCTCTGGTTAGTTCTTCCATCCTTCTTGGCATGTGAGAAATTCAAAACAAATTCAAAATTAATTTTTCATTGATAGTAGGGAGATCCTAATAAATATAGCAGCTAGGATGTTTTCTTTCTCTATAGTTAAAGCAGTTCCAAGGGACAAAAAATGTATCGAAACAAAATAAAATAAAGGATAAAAGAAAACATAATCAATGGCAAAAAGTAAAGGCGGGAGAAGGATGCAAGGTATGCCAAAATGCAAATTGCAAGCTTTGAAGTAGAAAATTTGTTTCAAACAGGCCATTTTTATACCTCAAAGGTACACTTTTATAGTGTACCTTGGTACACTAATATGCCTGAAAGTCCTTTGGTGTGGCACCAATACAGCCTTAATAATTTTAAATTATCACTCATACAGGCAAGAATCTTGTCAAGATTTTTTTTTCTTCTGTTTTTAACTGTACATTTGAAATAGATGTTCTATTGCAGTCACATCTGTCTGCTGAAGCTACTGTTAGCTTCCTTGGGGTGCCACAACTTGGCTCAAACCCTGAGTAAGAGAAGTCAGTTCACCAGTGTAGCCTGGGTATTATTTTGACACTTTAACATTATTAATTGTTACTGGGGTGGTTGTCTGCAGATCCTATTAGTGAGGAATCCCTCATTATTTAATAATCAGGAATATTTTCTTATTATTATTTCAAACATCATTTGTTTCTAGAAGTTTAAAGATAATAGTATTAAAATGTTAAAAGGCTAATACAAGGATTGGCCTATTCCAGTGTGTTGACACTGTTGTTGGCATTTTCTGAAGCCCTGTATTGTACTGAATTTCATTGATTTGCAATAATTCATATTTTAGTGAATTGGGCCCATCCTTCCAACACAATCTGTAATGGCTTGTTCTAAAGAGTCAGAAATAATCTTTTCTCACATTTCTCACATCTCCTTTCTCACAGAGCTACTACCCAGAGGCTCTCAGCACCACAGGAATACTGAGCAGACTCTCCATCCCCCTGGGAGTTCTCTGGGCTTTAGATCATTTTCATAGTGCTCTGGTCACAGCCCCTGACAGCATCTGAGTAGGGCAAAAGAACAGCCCTCATTCCCCACACTCAGTAAAACTCTCACCTCCAGATTTCTCCTGGGACTCACCTCATCTCCTAAAGTCTTGCAGAACAATGTTCTTCATTCCTGTGTGAGGAGCTATTTCATAGAAAAGTACCAAAAAATTAGGGGACCCAACATTTACTGGAATAAATTGTACTTATTATTCATATCCTAATGGGCATGTGGGCATATAAATCATAGACCAGTCCAGCATGGAAGGGACCTCAGAAGATGGCCCAGTCCAACCTTTTATGGGAAAGGGAGTGTAGATGAGATTAGCAACCACCCTGTTCAGTCACATCTTCAAAACCTCCAGTTATAGGGACTCTATCACAACCCCAGGAACATAGTTGTGAATGATTATTCTCACTGGAAAAAATTCTTTGTCTTCAGATGAAACCTAATGATGCTGGCAGCCACTGTGCAGGTAAGAGTCCTGCCCAGTCACCAACACATCTTGGAAAAAGCTGCCTACCCACTCCTGTCTGGGTTCATTATCTAAACAGGCTAAAATCATCAGCAGAATCATTAACCTCAAGTCCGACTGGCAGCATCTCATAGTGAGAGGCACAATGTGACAGTGGTAGAGTTGCTCAGAAGTTGACCAGCCTAATGATTTTTCGTTATAAAGTGCTAATTTATCAAACTCTGTATTGTAAAACAACTATTTCAATAAATTTAAAACCTCTCAAATATCCTACTTCAACTTTTCAGTTAGATTTTTTTTTAATTAATTTTAAAATTTAAATTAGGTTTCAGTAAAATTAAAGCCAAATTGATACAAGAATTTTGATCATCAAAAGGAAAGCATTATAGGTCCAATCTAAAGTTACTTCTTTGCAGGTTTTCATTGTTTAAGCATACTTGAGATAATTATACATTTGCAGTTGAAGATAGCTGATAACATCTTGACTCATGGGTGATGGCAGTGACAAAATACCTGGCATTTTGATGGTGTCATAATTTTACCCTGTCTCTAAATAAAATGTTTTCCTACAGCTTTTAAACCATTAAGATGTCTTTATATGCCTATATAATTATACAGAGAAGTCATGTTCTCTTAGTTCCTCTGGAATGTTTCTTGTTTTGTCAGTGCAATGGGAAAAATAAGTTTTAGAGAGTTCTTGCCCTGCCATGGCAAGATGACAACAGCTCTTCTGAGCCACAATATGGTGCTTTGGTGCAGCTATTTGCTCAGAGATCTGTTCTGGTACTCCTGTGGTCTAGAAATGGATGGCAAATCTCCCAAGTCCTTAGAGCTACTCATGTTTCTCAATTTCCCTTCTCCAATCTTCAGCCTTTGTCCACACAGAACCTTAAATTGCATTCTGGCAGAGATACCCAGGTATGCAAATGTGCATGTAAGGATGAATAAAGCTGGCAGCATTGTGGGTTCATATATCAACAATGCAGATAGAGCTGCTTGTTGGCTTCCTCCTGTTCATTGCAGACAGCAGTCAAATTATACTCCATGCTTATTTGGCAATAAGTGATATTGAAGAGTCATGACAGACAGGTGAATTCCTTTGTGACAGAAAAAAGTGAAACAATGCACCCATTTTTAAAAAGGGGAGAAGAGACAGCCCTGGAGACTATGGACCTGTCACCTCTGTGCCTGGAAATATCATGAAACAGATGTTCTTAGAAGCTGTGCTGAGGCACATGGGGGACAGGGAGGTGATTTGGGGCAACCAGCACAGCTTCTCCATGTGTAAGTCCTGCTTGACCAGAATAGTGGCCTTCTATGATGGGGTGAGTACATCAGTGATAAGGGAATGGCTGTGGATGCCATCTATCTGGATTTGTGTGAGATCTTTGGCATGATCCCCCACAACATCCTTCTCTCTGAATTGGAGAGAGATTGATTTGATAGATGGACTGTTAGATGGACGAGGGATTAATTGTATGGTCACAGCTCCAAGAGTCCATGTTAGGAACAGTGTATTTAATGTTTTCATCAGTGATGAAGACAGGGGCATTGGTGCACCTTCAGCAAGTTTGCCACTGACACCAAGCTGAGTGTATAACTCACACATGAAGGATGGGATACCATCCAGAGGGATCTGGACAAGCTCCAGAAGGGGGCCCATGGGAATCTCATCATGGTCAACAAGCCCAAGTGCAAGGTACTGCACCTGAATTGGAGCAACCCTCAGCATCAATAGTCTGGAGAGGAAGAGAGAGACAGCAGCCCTGCCAGGAAGGAATTGAAGGTGCTGGTGAATGAAAAACTGGACATGACCTGGCAATGTGTGCTGCAGCTCAGAAAGCCAACTTTGTCCTGCACTGCATCAAGAGAGGTGTGTGCAGCAGGGTGAGGGAGGGGATTCTGCCCCTCTACTCTGTGCTGGTGACATCCCACCTGGACTGCTGCATCCAGCTCTGGGGTCCCAGCACAAGGAAGATGTGAACATGTTGGAGCAGGTCCACAGGAGGTTCGATGATTCACTGACATTTGCATAGCAGCAAGGCTCCTAGGTCACCTTTCTGGACAGTCCTTGGCTCCCATGTTGGCATCTGTCCCCCCAAGTCCAGAATAAGCTGGATGCAGCCATCCCAACTCCCACTGGTGGTTAAGCCTGGGTGCAGAGAGGGGTGGGGGAATGTTCTGCTATGCTATCCAAGGGTCTGTCTACAGCATTTAAGGTTGACTTTGGGTTTTTGGGGAAAAAGAGGCTGCATTCCCTTGGAAATTTAGCAGACCTGGAAGCAGACCCTGGAAGGAAACCAGTGGGATTTACAGTGTTGATTTTTACAGCTGGAAGAACCAAAATATTAAAGGAACTTAATTGCAACTTGTCTACTTAGGTACAATTTCTCCAACCTGCAGACTCCAGTTTCAGCAGGATGCTACAGACTCGGTAGTCATTCAAAACCAGAAATGCAAAAAACCCCAAAACTAATAAAGTATCATAAAGTCACTATAGTGTGGCCCAAAAAGATCTGAGATAATCTACCACTGGACTTAGGCTCTTCCCCTTTTAAATGATGCTCAGTAATTTGAACAATTGTTCAGTCAAAGTGACCTTCTGGTCCCTACAAAAATTATTTTCCTGGAGAAATAACTAATTTTTTCCTGGTTTTCACCACTGTTTTGTTGTTGGAGGTCCTCCTGTGGCATACCTGCCAATTTGGAGTGGAGTTGTGATCATGGAGTGGCCAAGGGAGCTGGGGTTGTTTAGTCTGGAGAAATCTGAAGGGAGGTTGTGTATAGGTGATGTTGGTGTCTTCTCCGGGTAATAAGTGGCAAACGGCCTCAAGTTGTACCTGAGGAGGTTTAGATTAGATATTAGGAAAAAATTATTCACTGAAAGGGTAGTTAGGCATCGGAACAGGCTGCTTGGAAAAGTGATGGGATCACCACCCCTGCAAGTATTCGAAAATATATGTAGATATGGTGCTTAGAGAAATGATGCAGTGGTGGACCTGGCAGTTCACGGTTGGATTTGATGATCCTACAGGTCATTTCCAACCTTGGTGCTTCTATGGTTCTATGATTCATTGCCAGGAAAGGCGAAGGACGCGACTCGCAGCTCTCCTGGCACGGAATCATAGGAGAGGAGAGGAGAGCTCAGCCGGGCCGGGGAGCGAGGAGCCAGGCAGGGGGCAGCATCTGATCGTCCAGAGTCCCGCTCCTGTCCCGCTCCTGCCCCGCTCCTGTCCCATTCCTGCCCCGCTCCTGCCCCGCTCCTGTCCCATTCCTGTCCCATTCCTGCCCCGCTCCTGCCCGCTCCTGTCCCATTCCTGTCCCGCTCCTGCCCCGCTCCTGCCCCGCTCCTGCCCGCTCCTGTCCCATTCCTGTCCCACTCCTGCCCCGCTCCTGCCCCGCTCCTGCCCGCTCCTGTCCTGCTCCTGCCCCGCTCCTGCCCCGCTCCTGCCCCGCTCCTGTCCCATTCCTGTCCCATTCCTGCCCCGCTCCTGTCCCATTCCTGTCCCATTCCTGCCCCGCTCCTGCCCGCTCCTGCCCCGCTCCTGCCCCGCTCCTGTCCCGCTCCTGTCCCGCTCCTGCCCCGCTCCTGTCCCATTCCTGCCCCGCTCCTGTCCCATTCCTGTCCCATTCCTGCCCCGCTCCTGCCCCGCTCCTGCCCCGCTCCGGCCCCGCTCCTGCCCCATTCCTGCCCCATTCCTGTCCCATTCCTGCCCCGCTCCTGCCCGCTCCTGTCCCATTCCTGCCCCATTCCTGTCCCATTCCTGCCCCGCTCCTGCCCCGCTCCTGCCCCGCTCCGGCCCCGCTCCTGCCCCATTCCTGCCCCATTCCTGTCCCATTCCTGCCCCGCTCCTGCCCGCTCCTGTCCCATTCCTGCCCCATTCCTGTCCCATTCCTGCCCCGCTCCTGCCCGCTCCTGTCCCATTCCTGCCCCATTCCTGCCCCATTCCTGCCCCATTCCTGCCCCATTCCTGCCCCGCTCTGGCTGCCGCCGCTCGGGAAGTTTGGCCAAAACAGGAAAAGAAGCTCTGGATCTCTTTGATCTGTTGCTGCAGATTCTCTGATAGCGGTGGATCAAAGCAGAGGCAGCCTCGCTGTTGGGGTTATTTATACACTTATCAAAGTATTCTGGGGCGAAAACCTACTGCCACATCACTGGCGTAGCACTCATGGCTAGAGGTATGTGTGCTAAGAAAAGTAGTGGGGACAGTAAATGGGGCATCTGACTGTGGACTTCTGTAGTATCTTGCTTTATCTGGAGTGCTGATTTCAGCTGAAACAGATCAAAAAGTGAAAACTAGTCCAGTTTACTGCTAATCCAAGAGTTGCTACTTCTTTTATATGTATGTATAGGACCTTTTTTTCTTGCTGACAGGTTTGTTTATGTAGAGACACAAAAAGCTGCAGCTGCAATGACAATTTGAATTGCAGAACACCTATGCAGTTATTTTCTTCCACAGCTAACACTGTAAGCCACAGGTTAGGATATGAATTGCAAAGTTAATAGAATCAGTTCCTGAGCCCCTTATAAAGGATACAATACAAAAGAGAACTGTGACAGCTCCTTTTTAGACCAAGAGTATGTAAATTGAGCACCTAACAGTCAATATCACCAGTCCTATGAACCTTTGTGGAGTTAATCCTGTGCAAACCAATTAACGTCTGTCATATGTAGTTTGTTCTTTCTTTTGTCTTATTCCTGTGAAAACTGTGAGCAGTGAAATGTTTGTGAGATGATTGGTCCTTGAGAATCAGGCTTTGATTGCCTCCATTCACCAGTCATGGCATTCTCCATCACTGGGCAGGTTCAGCTCTAAAGCCCCAGCTGTCTTTACTGGTGAGTTACAGGTGGATTATGTGTTCTGCAGCCTTTTTACTAGGGTGAAGTAAATGCTAGCTCTGCAAAAATGCAGATACAGGCACCTTACTGGCAGAGGGACCATGGCACGTCAAAGCACTGGTTGAAGACCTAATCTTGAACCCAGCCAGGTGAGTTCTCCACCAGCCCTCACCAGCCCCCAGGGCTTTGGATGTACCTTTATCATCTGACTGCCAGGCATCAAGAAACTTGGCAGATTGCTGCCTGCTGCATTAAAGCAATTGCCTCCTGCAGAACGGTCTGCACTGTGCTTCAGCTGCAGTCTCCTTCTGTGTGTGTGGTGTGGCTCTGGGTTGCACTGCAGAGACTTTCAGAAGGAGATGTGAGGGATTCCCAGGAAGCCAGGATAGGCTGCTAGGCTGGCATTGATGAGCTTGCAGCAAGTCAGTGCCAGTGCCCTCTGGCAGTTTGTTAAGATGATGGCTTTGTGCCCACTAATCCTCCTCCCTGCCTTAGCACACTGAGATTCATAATGCAGTATGCAATTACTGCCCAGCTGATTCCTCAGCCAGGGTTGAACAACAGATACCATCCATCCCACAGCCCGCTGGCGTGCAGGGGAGGTTTGTCATTCCTTAGAATTGGAACAAGATTTGTCCTTGAGGGCTATACTCAGAAATTAATTCGCACAGACTGGATGTTTCTAGTCCAGAAGTAATTTTACTTTTCCTAGATATTTCCCTTGAGCTCTTATGTTGCCTGCTGAGACATTCTCAGTCCAGGTCAGCAGGTACAGGGCTTCCCTCACAGGCAGGTCAGATTAAGGGAATTAGCCAGACTGCTGCAGAGCTCCCTGAGAAGACACAGATGATACATCTTTTTGGCAAAGTAGATGACAGCAAAAAGTACTGTCAGGGCTACCACCTTCTTCTCACTGCTGCACAACTGTTTCTGCCTCGTATCTGTGACGTCTTGATATAAACTACAGTCATAATCTCACAAGAGGGAGCCACAGTGTTCCCTCGACTTTGTCGAATGTCCTTACCCTAAACCAGTGAACTTTCTCAAAGTCTTCTCAGCCCCTTTCTCTCTGCAGTCCTGCATCTCTGCCATGAAACCCTGAAATGGAATGCAATTTTTACAGAAGGGCTTGTGTTCCTATCTTCTTCCTTCCCCTGCTTTAGCAGTTACTGCAGATATTTTGAGCTCTGGTCTTTGCTTTTCTAAGTACTCATCACTAGTCAAAGAAGCAAAAAGTGAGTGCCACTTCAAAAGAAAGCAGTGAATCTTGCTCTATTCCTTGAAAGAAGTGAGGTTTGTCTGAATGATTCCTGGCTTTGGTTCCCACAGGAGTGCAAGCACCCACCTGCAGTCCTGAATTAATCCCCTCAGATCCTCAGAGTTCCAGCTTCCTTCCTCCACCTTGTTTTTTGTTTAAAAAAAAAAACAGATGTCCATACACTTCATGAGATGGGGTCATATATGTTGAGATAGTCAGAAACCCTCCACTCAGAGATGCCTGATGCCATCCCATGGGGTGTAGGGATGTCCATCCATTTTGTAACAGGGAATGCTGTGCTCTACCCAACAAGTTCAGTGTTGCCTGAATGCCTTACTGATTCACCAGGGATATGGATGTTTGTGTTTAATTTTTTTCCACAAGTTGTCTATTTTAAACTGTTGGTTTTAGATCTAGTCCACAGCTGTTCTAAACATCTTATGGTGTTAAGCCAAGTGAAGCCAAAGGGTTTGTACCAGGAAGGCAATGACTCACTTTCTCTAGCCAACCTGATGGTTCATCACCCATGTCCAGCTTTTTAGTCCCCTCCAGTTAGTCCATCCTTGTGTTCAAATAGACAGAAAAATGCATTACATTGAAAAGAAATATCTCAGTCCTTTTCCTTACATAAATTTGGAAATATGCATGCTAGCACTGAGCAGGTGGAGTGGGGCCCTAAGTATTATTATGACTTACTTAGGGCTGAAGTTTTTGTACATTAGATGCTTTCCTATTCCAGCAATGGGCTCATGTTGAAACTCAATTTGACTTTTTTTCCAATGAGTTAACAAGCTACACTAGTTACAGGTGCTTACCAGATCAAATACTTGTATCATTCTCTACAAAGTTAATTTGATTCAAGCAGCCTACTCTTCATGGTTAGGATATGAAACTTCATTTATTCACATATGGGCCAGACTGACAAAATTCATAAATACTCTGAATCATTCTAGAAAACTGCAAGCATGTTTGTTTTCACATTCAATTTTAATTAGGACAAGACCAGTGTGAATCATTTGAAAGGTTCTTGGGACCCATTTTAATGACATCCTTTTGTCTGTTTTTTTTTCATGCAAACTTTAGCTGGCTTGCTCACAGAAAAGATAATTAACAATATGCAAATATACTCTTCAGAAATAAAACTCATATTTGCTTCTTATTCAAACAAACAAACAAACAAACAAACACATGACTGTTATTCGTCATGACAGTCTTCCAGCTAATAGATAAGTGGAGTAAGTAACTGAAATGAAATGTTTGATATCTCTCTCTTTACAAGTTCTTACTCATGAGCCCAAGTTAGCTCTGGGGGTATCTCCATTGGTGCCCCAAGCCTGTCTGCCCACAGAAATGTCATCAGTCATTGTCCAGCATGGTCTATCCACGTTTCTGAAGTGGTCACACACAAAATACATAGTGATGCTGTGCAGACTGAACAAAGCATCTATGTCAGTGTGAGAAACTGTTTGAAACTGTTTGGAAGGGACAAGCTGCCTTCACCGTGTTCTCTGGTATGGTTGTTGACCTGTGCAGTGGAGTGAGCTGCCAGATTATCTTTTGCTTCAATCCTTATGTGAATGTTTTATTGCCAGCCTAAGGCATCAATGTATGGCTTTTCTTGATCTTCTT